>CATIWM010471979.1:0-11485 GCA_949671775.1 Mallotus repandus
TATTTTATTTTATGTTTTATTTTTTTGGGGTTTGTACTTATTTAATTATTTTATTTTGTAGATCATTGTAATAGCCCCAATAGTAGGAATAATGGATTTACATGTGTGATGTGTGATTTATTTTGTTCAATTGGTTAGTAATTAGGATAAATTTGGTAAACTCTAATAAAATCAATGGTGGCTTTAGATGAATTTTAGGTTGCATGTTAATTAAATTAGGGTCAGACATTATTAAATATATGTTTTAATTGTTTGATTATTTTAATTGTTTTGTTTATTGTAATTATTGTTTTTGCTTTGTTTGTTTCCATGATTTGCATGTTCATTCATTTTCCTTTTGTTTTCTTTATTTTAGGTTAAATCATTAGATTCATCTAATCATTAGATAGGCTAATAATTTAATTAGGTTTTAGATTTGAATTAAATGAAGTTTAGGCTCATAATTAATTAGATTTTAGGTTAGAGATGCATTTAGGCCAACTTAATTAATTTAGACTTAGCTCATTAATTAAGTCCTTTTCATAATTTCTAGAATTAAGGCCATTTAGATTTAAAACTTGTCGATTTAGGCCCACTAATTTAAGCTTTCAATAATTTGTAAACTTAGTCCTATTTTAGAAATAAAATAAATAGACTTAGGCTCATTTAAATAAAATTGATTAGGAATTAGGGCTATTAGCTTTAGGTTCATTTGTAAATTAAAATATATAAACTTAGCTCATTTTAATTAAAAATATGTAGATTAAACTAACCTAGGGTTGATGTGCTTTGTATAAATGCATTTCTTATATGTTTTTTCATGATTGGTTGCCTTTAGGATTGATGGATGTTTAATTAAGGTTTATATGAAGTTGCATGTAATTAGAGGATAAGGTTTATATGAATCAAGGGACTATTCCTAGCAATACAGAGAGGAATACTAAGGAGGATGTTAAAGCTATCACTTTGAGAAGTGGAACTGAATTACAACTACCAAAGAAAAAGGGGAACACACAGATGGAAGAGGTTATAAAAAAAAATTAGAAAAAGTTGACATTCAACCAAAAAAGGAAGCATAGGAGGAAAAATAGAAACAAAAAGTTGAAGTAAAACCTTATGAACCACCTGCACCATTTCCACACAGGTTGAAAAACCAAGAGCATGATGAACAATATGCAAAATTTTTGGAGATGTTCAAGAAATTGCATATCAACATTCCATTAGTGGAAGGAATTGCACAAATACCAAAATATGCTAAATTCTTGGAGTTAATATTGAGTAAGAAAAAGCTATAAGAATTTGAGACTGTTACACTTAGTAAGGAGTGTAGTGCTATACTCTTAAATAAGCTACCGCTTAAGAGGAACCATCCAGGGAGTCTTACTATACCTTGTTCTATTGGTAATTTAGAATTTCAGAAAGCTCTTTGTGATTCAGGTGCTTCTATTAATTTAATGCCTTTGTCTGTTTACAGGAAACTTGGACTAGGAGAGGCAAAAGCAACAAACATATGTTTGCAACTTGCGGACAAAACTATTAAAAACCCTTATGGAATAGTGGAAGATGTGCTCGTTAAAGTAGGAAAATTTATCTTTCCAGTTGATCTTGTGGTACTCGATTTTGAAGAAGACAAAGAGGTACCTTTAATATTAGGTATGCCTTTTATGTATACTACTAAATCTATAATAGATGTTTATGAAGGAACTCTTACATTAAGAGTTGGCAAGGAAAGTTGTAACACTACAAGAATATTGCAAATTACGAACAAAATTTACCAATGTATTTATTTTCATTTGTAAATACCAACAAATTAGCAAGTGTATAATATTTGTATAATTATAAAATAAATGCTAACAAATTAGCCATCAATTACCAACAAAATTATTACCAGTAAAAAAATTGTTGGTAACAATGGCGCCATGGATAGAAACAATTTGGCAACAAAATAGCTTGAAACATTTTACCAACAAATTTTTATTGTTGGAAAATATTGAAAATTTTTACCAAGAAATTTTTATTGTTGGAAAATTTGGATGGCACCAAAAAATTTTTCCCACCAAAGAGTGGCACCAAAATTGTAGATAGAAATACCAACAAAAAAAAATTATGTCTTGGTAAATTAATATGAAATATTCACAAACAGCAACAAATGGAAAATTTTTGCTAAAAAAATTTCTCTGTAATTAAAAATAAAAAATTCTCACTAACGAAATAATTTTTTCATCATTAAAAAATAAAAAAATACTACTAGAAATTAATTGCCTTTCACCCTTTTTAATAATAATTAAAAGAAACCCTTTTATCATGTTTTTCATCATCCCTAGTTGCCTCCTCTCTCTAAAACGCTGTTTGCTCTACCTCAATTGAAACATCCTTCACACCACAATTGAAACCCTCTAACCAATCACAATCACAATAAAATCAAGAGAAGAAAGCTTCACTCATAAAGTTATAGAATAGTAAGGGTATGTTCTTTTATTTCCCTTTTGAGTCTCTATTGTCTTCCCTTTCTTTTATTCTTCTTCAGTTATTTCATTAATGGTTTTGTACTTTAGAATTGGTTTTTGTTTCATTTCCTTCAAATTGTAACCTCTTTTTATTTCTATTTTATTTTACAAAGCCAAAGACCATAAAAAACAACAGTACTGATTATGACCTAAATTTCTTATATTTATTAGAAAATAGGGTTTGATCAAATAGTATAAAATTTGTTGTATCATTCTCATCCTTAAAAACTATAAAATATAAAAGATCATAAAAAATAATCACTCTATAATATAGCCATTTATTTCTGGTTAATTACATTTAGTGATGGAAATTTAACTTTGATATTAAATTTTCCTTCACTGCCACAGTTAATGATTTCATTGTGTAAAAGTTAATTTCCCTTTTTGTTGATCATATGAACTATTGGAATCTAACTTCACTGTTCAATTTTCCTTAGGCGCAATTGTAGATTGGTGGTCCATGGGTGTTATTCTACTTGAGTTGATTGTTGGTATTCCGCCATCTAATGCAGAGCATCCCCAGGTTTACACTCTTGCTTCTGATTTTGATAATTTTTCAAATTGCCCTTGTTGTGCTCTTTTGCACTCGCTTTTTGATGAATTCTTCTTTTCTTTGCAATTAGGTTTTTACTAATCAATGATCATGTACAATTTTTTGTTAATTTGCATGTTTTAAGTGTCAATTTAGTGTGGTTAATTGTGCATATTGAATGAATTCATGAGTAAATTGAAATAATTAATCATAGATAATATTTAATAAATTGATATTTGGATAAAAAATAATCATGCTATCTAGTGGATTCATGCATCACTCTTGGTAAAGTAGATGGGAAATACACGTTTTCCCAATTTTTTTTGCTACACTTGCCCTTAAACATATTAAAATGCCTATGTTCATGGCATGGTATAAAAAATTGTAATCAATTAGGTTGAAGCTGAGGGCATCATCCATTCTCTAATACCATTTTTTGTGAGAAATTTTAATTTTATTAAACATGAGAAGAAAAATTACTTGATGAGATATTAAGTGATGAAAAGATTTCTCTCTCAAAATCATTTTCTAATATCATATTTTGATTACAGTGTATAATTGAGTCAAATCCGAAGTAATGGTAGTGGAATTTCCACACATATTGGAGGACCTATAAGCCATCACGAGCATTCAAGAAAACTTGTAAGTATGAAGCCATAATATGCAGAAATAATTTTTTTATATGTATATATATAATGTATCTATTTGTGTTATACATTTGTTTCACTCTTTGATTGCCTGAATTTCCTATTTTTATTGCTTTTGGTTGTTGTTACTATTTAATTATTCCCTCTGCAATATGATTGTTGTATGGATTGACACTTTTGTTTGTTGCATGTGATTTTGGGGTTGTAGTATGGTTTTGTTTGGTTTATGGCTGATGTATTAATCTTTTAGTTTTTAGTTGTTTGGTCTTGTTCTACATTTCCTTGGTTTCTAGTTTCTAGTAAAGATGAGTCTACAAGTTAAATATTGCAAATGAAAAATTTTGTTTATGTCTTTTCCACTAGTATGTTTTAGAAATTATTAAATGAAAGGAGGTCATGCTAATTTTGAGAAGGTGTACATGGGGCTGATAGGATTTTTGGTTTGTTTAAATGTTTAAATAAGGATTTATGTTGAAATTCCTATGCTAATTATTAAGAATACAAAGATTATAGAAATTATGAACCTTCATTTGGGTTACTTGATAATCGAAGGACATGCATTCACTTTCATGATACAATATGAATTATCTATTTTTATGCAGGATTGCAATAGTATGGCAATATAGTAATAATTTTTTTAAGAAATTATAATTTTGCCCCTTTATAATATAGGAAATTAACATATTAATTAAGAAATATGAGAATTATTGTCTTCATGTGATTTGCCATGTCATTGGCATGAGAAACATGCCCCTTTATAATTGATGTAGTTGATTTCTCTCAGGCTTCATATTGCCTTCTATACGCCAATCTATAGAAGTCGTTTGCTATCAAGAATGGTGGCGATGCTTTTTTCCATGTTTCAATTTTTATTAGTTTATAAGAAATATTAAATGAAAATTGACATTTGAAGGCTGCCATATTTTGTATTTTTGTTCATTTAGGTTGCAAAACTAGGATGTGAGCCTAATCTACATGAGATTTTCATCCATTGACATACCAAAAAAAATGACGGTTAAAAATTCATTGATAAAAGATCACAAAATGTTAATGTAAGTTGTTGATATGTATTAGATCACTTATATTGACAATTTTATTAATAAAAAAATTGATATATTCTTTACTTTGTCATTTATAGGATAAAGTTATAGCTTTGCGAGACCAATTGTTGAAAGACACTGAAAATGTGAATTAGATACAATCATATTATGATGTTGTTGGTGGAGAAAACAAGAGAAAGGTATATGGTCTAGGTTCTACAGCAGTTTTATTTTACAAAGATGACGGCCATTGCTCTGCTTCTACAGAAGCATCATCTGCTGCTCATACTTGCTGCATTAGAGCATCAAGTTCAAGAATTAAAACAACAAATGGAGCTGCAAAGAAAACAAATGGAACTTCAAACACAACAATTGCAGCAACAAAAGGAAGAGCATGAACAACAAATACAAAAGCGACAAGATCTTTTTCAGCAGATGCAAGATCAAATGGAGAAATACTTTAGCTATAACTCTCAAGTACTATAAAATCTTTCTCATCCTTCTTATGGAGTTTGCTTATTATCATGGTTGGTTCTTATCATGGATTTAGTTATCACTTTGATGTGATACTTTGAATATTACTTTAGGTCATTTTTTGGACATAATCCATTCATACAAGGATGTATATTATATATATGCACGAAAATCATAGGGAGTTCATTGGTTTTGGATAGATAATTATTTTTATGAAGATGACTACTAGCTAGGTTGTTTTCAAATTAGGTAGTCTTCTTTACATTGATGAATTTTTGTAAGGATAATTGCTATCCTATTTTGCAAATTAATTAGCCTATATTTTTGTCTTGTGAATAAGTTAAATTGATTGATTATTCTCTACTTGATTGTAATGTTGTTATGTAAATAATGTAGTAGTTTTAAATGAATTAAAATTATAAATTACTTTATTATAAATTTCAAGTACCCGAGACATTAAAAAAAAAAAAAAAAAAAAAAAAATTTATAATTAAACAGTGTTAAAATTTACCAATGGGTTATCATTCAAACACCATATTTTCCAAAAAATTTAACAAGATATTACCAACAAATAATTTATAGGTAAAATATTTTTTTATTAACAACCAATTGGCAACAAATTTTAACAATGGATTACCAACGGATTTTAGCAGCGCATTAAAAACCAATTTTATCAACGGATTACCAATGGAATTCAACAACGAATTTCCAAGGAATATTTATTTTCATTTTATTCTTTTTATTAATTCAACAATGATTTTACCAACCACAATTTTCGTTGCTAACTAATTTTACCAAGGAAATTACTATTATTTTATAATAATATTTTACCAACGACCACATTATTTTACCAACAAATAGTTTTTGGAAATTTAACAATGAACATAAATTTGTTGCTAACTATTTACCAACAAGGGTTTTACCAACAATTTTAATCCTTTACAATTCCGTTGGTAATTGTATTTACCAACGAACAATTACCAACGAAAAAATCATTTATACCAACAAAAATTTTCATTGGTAATTTGCAATATTCTTGTAGTGTAATTTCAATATGTATAAAGGTATGAAACATCTTTCTGACTTTGATAATTGAATGAGAGTTGATGTGTTTTATGATTGTGTTGATGAAGTCCAATGATGGAGGTTGGCAAAATCATGTGAATTAGAAGATATTGAGAAGTGCTTGCATGTTAACTCTCATGAATTTGATAAATCTTTTGAACAAAAGGAATAATTTATTCATCATGCATTACCTAAAAATATTGAACCTACACCACCTTCAATAGTAAAAGCACCTAGTTTGGATTTAAAACCATTACCTTCACATTTGAGATATACATTTTTAGGTTAGAGTAAACATTGCCAGTAATTATTTCATCAAAGCTTACTAAGGAACAAGAGGAATTATTAGTAAAGTTATTAAAGAAAAGGATAAAAGCTCTAGGTTGGCAAATTTCAGATATGAAGGGAATTAGTCCATCATATTGCATGTATAAAATACTAATGGGGGATAATCATAAAACTACAACAGAAAGACAAAATACGATTAAATCCTAATATGCAAGAAGTGGTTAAGAAAGAGGTTCTTAAGCTTTTAGATGTAGGAATTATTTATACTATTTCAAATAGTTCATGGGTTTGTCCTATACAACATGTACCTAAAAAGGGAGGGATGACCATAGTAGAAAATGATGAGGGAGAATTAATTCCTACTAGAGTAGTTAGTGGATGGAGAGTGTGCATAGATTATAGAAAACTTAATAAAGCTACAAGAAAAGATCACTTTCCACTTCCATTTATTGATCAAATGTTAGAAAGAATTTCAGGACACACATTTTATTGCTTTTTGGATGGTTATTCAAGTTACAATCAAATAGTAATAGCTCCTGAAGATCAACATAAGACAACATTTACTTTTCCTTATGGAACTTTTGCATATAGGAGAATGCCTTTTGGTTTATATAATGCACCAGCTACATTTCAAAGATGCATGATGGTTATTTTTTCTGATTTAGTTAAAGAGATAGTCGAAGTATTTATGGATGATTTTTCTGTTTATGGTAATTCTTTTAACTGTTTTCTTTTGAATTTGGATAAAGTTCTTGAAAGATGTGAAAGCACAAATTTAGTTTTGAATTGGAAAGAAATGTCATTTCATGGTAGAAGAAGGCATTGTATTAGGTTATAAAATTTCAAATGAAGGAATAGAGGTTGATAAAGAAAAAATTCATATTATAGAAATATTGCATTATCCAACTAGCGTTAAAGGTGTGAGAAGCTTTTTGGGACATGCAGGTTTTTATAGACACTTTATCAAAGACTTCTCAAAAATCTCAAAACCTCTTTGTAAATTACTTAAAAAAGATGCACAATTTATATTCATTGATGAATGTAAAATTATTTTTGATAGGTTAAAAAGAGCATTAGTATTAGCACCAATAGTAGTGGCACCAAATTGGAATTTACCTTTGAATTAATATGTGATGCTAGTGATTATGCTATAGGAGCTATGCCTTGGTAGAGAAATGATAAGAAGTTGTATGTTATTTATTATGCAAGTAGAGCACTTACAGATGCTCAGCTAAACTGTGCTACTACAAAAAAAGGAGATGTTAGCGGTAGTATTTACATTTGATAAATTTAGATCATATCTCCTTGGGTCAAAAGTATTGGTTTACACAAATCATTGAGCTTTGAAATATTTATTAGCAAAGAAAGATGCTAAACCTATACTTATTAGATGGGTATTATTGTTACAAGAATTTGATATAAAGACTAAAGAGAAAAAGGGGTCAGAGAATGTAGTGGCAGATCACTTATCAAGATTGGAGTTAGATGATGATATAGGAAAAACCATAGAACCAATAAGAGAATTATTTCTAGATGAGATGTTATTTATTAGGGGGATCATAAACACTCCATGGTTTGCAGACATTGCAAATTTCTTAGCTATAGGCAAGCCACCTTCAGGGTTAACTAATCAATAAAGAAAGAAGCTTATCCACGATGCGAGAACTTATTTTTGGGAAGAACCATTTTTATGGAAGTTGTGTAATGATGGTATGATTAGAAGATGTGTGCCTAATAAAGACATTCAATCAATTTTACAATATTGTCATGTATTGAATTGCGAAGGTCACTATAGGTATCAATGGACACCTTCTAAAGTGTCAGAAAGTGGGTTTTATTGACCAACAATTTTTCAAAATGCAAAAAGGTTTTTTCAAGCATATGATGTATGTTAAAGGAGTGGGAGCATGACCAAAAGGGATGAAATGCAACAAAAAAATATTCTAGAAGTTGAAATCTTTGATGTTTGGGCATTGACTTCATGGGACCATTTCTATCCTCTAGAGGTAACAAATATATATTAGTATATGTTGATTATGTTTCAAAATGGGTTGAAGCACAAGATTGCAACACTAATGATGCAAGAGTGATGTATGAATTCCTTAAAAAGCTTTTTGCTAGGTTTGGAATGCCCAGAACAATTATTAGTAATGGAGGTACTCATTTTTGTAATAAGAATATGGAAATGCTATTAGCTAGATATGGTGTGAAACATGAAATAACAAATCCATATCATCTACAAATAAGTGGACAGGTTAAAGTCAGTAATAGAGAATTAAAGAAGATTTTAGAAAGAACAGTAAGCAAGACGAGGAAAGACTAGTCTAGGAAGCTAGATGATGCTTTGTGGGCATATAAGACATCATACAAGACACCACTTGGGATGTCTCCTTATAGATTGGTGTATGGAAAGGCATGTTATCGTCTGGTAGAACTTGAACATAAAGCTTAATGGGCATTTAAAACTTTAAACTATGACTTCAAGAAATCAATAAAAAAGAGAATGTTACAACTAAATGAACTTGATGAGATTAGACAAAATGCTTGTGAGAGTTCAAGAATTTACAAAGAAAAGACCAAGAAGTGGCATGATGCAATAATCTGGAAGAAGCATTTTGAAGTAGGAGAACAAGTTCAGCTTTACAACTGTAGATTAAGACTATTTCTAGGAAAATTAAAGATAAGAAGGTTAGGACCTTTTGAAGTAATCCAAACTTTTCCATCAGGGGCAGTTGAATTAGTAAATGCTTCAGGAGATAAGTTTAAGGTTAATGGTAAGAGATTAAAGAAGTACCATGGTGGCAAAATTGATGCATTCCATCAAGTTGCCTACTGCACGGACACCAATGCATAACTTAAACCATGGTCAAGTTAATGACCTTAATAAATAAGTGCTTCTTGGGTGCTCAACCAAGCTCTATAACTCAGTCTTTATTTCTAATTTTATTATTTTTCATTTATTAAAATATTTTAATTTCTTTAATTTTTATTAGTTCATGCTATTTTGCAAGGAAACATGATGTTGTAATATAATAAAGTTAAGAGAAAAAGAAAGAGATCAACAAAAGCTATTAAAAAAGGGTTGTAAGTTTCATAAATTGTGATAATTATGCCATAGAAGTGTGCATTTTCTTTGTGACATGTTATGCGCCTATAAACATGGATTTATGATTATGATTATTGTGCATACATGGAATTAAAATTTATAGGAGCAAAATAATGATTAATTGAAAGATTATTTAATTTAAGGTTTACTAGAAAGAAATAGAAAAATCATTTAGGAATCAGACACAACTGTGTCACATATGTGACACAGCCATGTCAAACTAGTGAGTGATTCTGTTCGAATTTGCAAATTAGGTACAACTGTGTCTATTAAATGACATAGTTGTGCCATTAATTTTTAAATTTTTTGTGCGAATTACAACACAGTTGTGTCACGTGATTGCACTATTTTAAATTTGTTTCATTTTATAAAAGTTTTCAGTTTCCTTAATTGATTCAACCCAAATTTCCCTATAAATTCATCATAACATCATTTGAGATATTAAAAAGCTTAGAAACCCTAGCCCCTTTTCTCAAAACCTAAGCAAAATCAGAATTCTTTTTATTCCAAGAAGAGACAAAAAAATTAGGCTTCAAATGAAGGTTGGTCCTCCTCCTTCAAAGAGAGCACGAATAAGGCATGGAGGAAGTTCTGCAAATCTGTACACTCAAGAAGAAGAAGAAAGAGAGGTGATTCCATATCCAACAGACATGCAATTTGCAAGTGAAGGTTATAAAAAAAAAGGTATAAAGATGTTAGGCATAGGAAAATTCAGCCAAATACATATATGAGTAAGTTAAATTTAGAGATGGTAGGATTGTTTAAAGAGGTTAGCATGTATCTAAGAAGAATGGGTTGGGAGCAATTCATAATGGAAACCTATCCTATATATGCTAGAGTGACTTCTGAGTTTTTAAGTTCTTTTAAGTTTGATGAAGAAACTATCAACAGTATTAGTATTGAAGATACAACAACAAATGATCCTTCAACAACTCCTTGCTTACAAGGACCAAAATCTAAGCCAGAGCTAGAGGATGTATTTCAGGAAACAATTTCAAGAGAGGATTTAGAAAACAAACTGTTAGAAACAAATCAAATTCTGGGCTATTTTATCTCTAACAATATTCTTATATTTAAACAATGTAACACCTTGAATCACTCCTTTTAGTTAGGTAATCACAACTGTAATCATTCGTATATATATGGTCAATTTTCTTCTCTCTTAATCATCTTGATCAAGAGTGAAAAAGATTAATTATACTCTTTCCATCGCTTGTCCAAGTCATACTCTGGTTTTCTTCTCTTAAATTTTTTTCATGGTATAAGAGCAGTCCTCTAGCTCTATCATTGCTATTTTGCCGAAAGGAGAACCTTCTCTTGGTCTTCAAGAATTTCATCAATGACATGACTATTTTTATTAAAATTAAAGTCTATAAATTATCTACTGTGTTGATCTCAAGTAATCTCCCTTGTTGAAAGTCTGCAAATTTCTCACCATCTTTTCAGTGATGAGAAACCTGCTGCTCAAACAACTGTTGGTGAACAAAAAACAGAAAATCCAAATTTCAAATGGTGGATTACCAACAATGGCTTCCTCTGATGTTGGATCTTTGGAGCAATGTCTGAAGAAATAGTAACCATGATTAAATCAGTGTCTACTACTAAAGAATTATGGAAGGGAATTGAAGATACGATGCTTCCAAGAACTATTGAGAAAGAAGCTCTTTTGAGAGATTTATTATACACTCTCACAAAAGGCAACATGACTGTAGACGGCGGGGTTTAGCGCGCGCCCAAGTTTATTGCAACCGCGACACTGTTTGAGCTCAGGGCTCTAGGGAACACACTAACCATTGTCACAAAGACATGGAGTGGAGATGAGGAGTCGCCACCCAGGGTAATAACTG
>CATIWM010472178.1:0-27430 GCA_949671775.1 Mallotus repandus
ATGAATGGGCTTCAAGTTATGGAGTTGGTGGGCGGTGGTGAGCAAATTTATCAGCAAACTTCGACATCACTGGTAAAATGAAGTGGACTGGCGATGTTAGCTTCAACATATACTTTTTCTACTCCAGTTTCACGCCATCTTTTTCTGAAAATTACCATATTTTTGTAATTTTTTTTGTAAAAAAGTTAATTTAAAAAAAAAAAAATCAGCAGCGAAAACTTTCTCCTTGTTTTGATTATTTATGATAACTTTTCAAGATGCAAATATATTGATGTTCGGAATTTTTAGATAGGCTTAGTTGTGCCCTCGACTATTAATGATGTATTTGCAGAATACAAATAAAGGATTTTTTCAAAACTAACTGAACAATGGAAAAACTTTTCAATTTCACGGTTGACTTTTTTTTTTTTTCAAAATTTTTTCCAAAACACCGTCCTTCCTTGACATTTTAAATACTAATTAATTGGTTGAAATGAAATAAATATACTTATCAATTGAATCTTTTATAATTAATTTTTAATAAATATTAATATTATAAAATAAAATTAAAATTTATATAATAAAATTTATAGTCATTTTATTTTATATGTTCATATTATAGTCATTTTATTTTACATGTTCATGGTATAAAATTATTAAAATATAAATATTACACTAATACTTAAAAAGAAAATTATAAAAATATTACACTAATACTTAAAAAGAAAATTATAAAGGTACAATTATTAAGTATAATATAAATGCAATATAAAAATTATATATTTCTTTATTAAATATTAATTTTAAATATAAAAACTAAAAATTTATGTAAATATCTAAATTTTAATTTTGTTCCGAACCAATTTGAATTCTCTATTTGCTCCGAATCTATGCTCTGAATTACTTTAAAAATTCAGAGTAATTCGGAACAAAGATATAAATTTTCAGAGTCGAATCCGAAGAATTATTTTTTAAACTCTTTAATTTTTGGGTCAAATTCAGAGAATTTATATTCTTCGGATTGTTCCGGCCTATGCACAGCCCCAATTTGAAGCGCCAAAAATTGAAAAATCCAACTTCAAAAGTAGAACAAGGTCACTTCATTATTTGGTTTCACCTACAGGGCTAAACTAGAGAGAGATATTTAAGTGGATTCCTTAAGACGATTAAAGGAAAACACTAACAAAAAAAAAGAGACAAATTTGTGACAACTTGCTGCGCAAGTGAATTGAAGTATCAGCGGATCCACTTTCAATGAGCAGACGTCCATGACTAGCATCTATAATGAATTCTTACCTCGCTAGCATATGTATTTATGAAGATGAATATCAACATAGCCTATCAATTCCACTAGGAGACTAAAGCAACGTCCAGTGACTCCAAGCCCAAGCATCATAACGTGATGGTCGTCACATGGAAATACCTTAATTTACCTAAAAGATAAAATTATTATTTTTTTAACAATAAAAGAGAATTATTTTTAGAGCAAATTACATTAACCTCAATGAGGTTAGGCTTAATTTACATTTCAAATCCTCATATTTTAAAATCGAATATTAACCTCTATATAGTTTTAAAATCGAACACTTAAAGACTTTTGTTGACTTTTTTTTACAAAAAAATGACCATTATATTCTTGTTTTAACATATGCCTTCTCTAACCCCATTGCATATAATCTCTAGCATTTACTCCAAAGTTTATATTTGAATAACAATGAGAATTGATGAAATTACTTTTAAAATATACATTTATAATTTTTAAAAATTTTTAGTTTATAAAAATTATTTATTAATATTTCTTAAAATTTTTGAAAAAAGTTTAAAATAATTTTCATAGATTTAAAAATTTTACAATCAACCCATATGCATTTAATAAAAAGAATTAAATTTTTTTTAATTCTCTATACAAAAAATTTTTATTTTAAAAATTAAAAATTGAAAAATTTTGAGATCTACAAAAATTAAAAAAATTAAAAATTAATAATTTTTAGATCTATAAATAAAATTTTAATTTTTTAAAATTTTTAAAAAATATAAAAATTGGAGAAAAGTAAATGCTAGGGATTTGATATAATAAGGTTAGAGAAGACATAATTTTAAAAAAAAAATTAGAGAAGATAAGGGTATAATGGTAATTTTTTATAAAAAAAATCAACAAAAATCTTTAAGTGTTTGATTTTAAAACTATAGGGAGGTTAATATTCGATTTTGAAACAGGAGAATTTAAAATGTAAATTAAGTCTAACTTCAGGGAGATTAATGTAATTTGCTCTTATTTTTATTATTAATAGAGTAGCATAAACAGTACAAGGATCAAACTTCCACAGCTAGAAATTCCTCTACAGAACCAGAAAATATTAAATCATGTCCATTTAAGAACTAAGTCCAATGGGCAGATATGTAATGAGTAGTTGACAAAGCAAATAAAAGGAGCAACACAATAAAAGTACATAATAATACCATAAAAAAATTAAGGAATTAGATCAAATGGAAAATGCAATTTAGCAAGAAATTACTACTTTAAAGTCTTGTGCAATTTCAAGAACAGGATGTTGGAAAGGCAGCTTACGGATCAGAAGTTCAGTGCTTTTCTTGTACTTACGAATCTCACTATTGAAAAAATATAGAGACATATGTATAAATTACCAGAGAAAATCATCATGAATCACTTCTAACAAGAATTAGAGAGCATTAAAAATTAAATTGTAAAAATGAAACCTTTTATCGGAGAGCCACAGTTCCAAGGCGATAACGATGAGGCTTCATGACTCCACCAGTTGTGGCTTCTTGACTCCACCAGTTGTGCAAACTTCTTTGCAGCTTTCAATTCAACATAAGGAACCAAGTGTGAGATGTAAGCACATAAAAAACAATAGCAAACTCATTAAGCTGAAAATAAACAAAGCTGAGGTAGTTTCTTTTTTACGTTTAACACTGTGACTACAGGAGTTTATGAGCAGGACTCCAAAGAGAAATCATTATGTAACACCCTTATCGTATGACTCACTAACAGCATCAAGTTGAATATAGGAGAGTAATTTAAATTGGGCTGATTATGCTAGCAATGGAACAACATATGGCAGTAGTAATAGAAAAATTATGCAACTTAAAAGTTATTGAAAACAAGACATTACAACATAAATAATGTTGGGGTCGTTTTTTAAAACCTTAATAACCGATGGTGAAAAAGATAAAACATTTCATCAGACAATTAATTTGATGAAGAGAATTGACATTCAAGCCATTTTAAAATCAATTGAACCACTAAAACCTTACATGATCACCAATTACACAATTTTAAGACCTAAACAAATCCCAATCACACTTTAACCATACCCTTTTGGTATTGAGAAAGAGGTCTGAGAAGAATAGTGAGAGAGAACTCTACCTGAGTCGTGTCTTCTAAACCAATAAGTACGGTCCTAAATAACGACTTTTTACAGTCTGTATTCTATAGTTTTCGGTCTGATTTTGATTCCTAAAGCTAGGGTTTAACCTCTGGAAGCCTTAAGAATAAAATTCAAACTTTGGTCAACAAAACTTTTCAGCGGTCAAATCAAGCTCCCGGAGTTCAATTTTAATTTGAAACTGTCTTCTAAAATTCCACTTTGTCAATGGGTCCCATTTGACAAAAGTCAAAATTTGACCTTCGGTGTTTAAACCGGATCCCATAATTGTCTATCTCATCCATCCTTATCCAAAAAGGGACACTTATCATAAAAGGTGTTTTCCAAGTTTAGAATATTTCAAATTTGGAATATACTAGGACATGTGTGAACCTTGTGGAGGAAGAGGATATACTATTACATAATAACCTTGAATATTATCACTTATTTACACTAAATACCACAACCTTTGTTTGCCTATAAATAGAAGATTTAAGGAAAGCTTTAGGGGGATTTTCACCGCTTCCAAATTGATAGAAAATTTCAGCATAAAAACCCAAAAAGATACTTAAATTTCTCTCTAAAAAAAGCCTTAGAAAATTATGGAAAAATTATGAAAATAAGAGGAAATAATGCTAAAATTTCTCTAGACCTAATTTCTCTATATTTTCTTCTCAATTCCTTTCAAAAATACCAAAATCAAACACCCAAATTCATAACCTAGCTCCTGCAAACTCATTCATCTTAAATCAAAACCAAATCCTTCACTAAAATTCATCAAAACTACACTTGACCATGTAACTCAAATTTCAATTCTCTTTAATTAATTATTATTTTTTGGTGAGTTATTGCCCAAATTATGAGGCTAATCACTTTCATAAACATCATATTTATTGATTCTCATCTCAATTTTGGGGTTTAAGACATATTTCTATCACTATTTTGTGACAGATTTAATATTCCGTCCCTATTTTGTGATGGAATTATATTTCCGTCACTATTTTGTGATGGATTTGTGACATATATATATTAAAAATAATTCATTTTTATATTTTAAATTGTATTATACACTATTTCAAAATATTCATAAAATATATTGTAAGTATATATTTTAAATTATATTATAAACTATTTCAAAATATTATAAACTATTTTAAATTTTATTATTAATATATGTTGTGCTATATTGTACAAATTTTTTATTTTTCAAATTTGTGATATTTCAATATTTTAAATTGTATTATACGCCACTAAATAGTCATAAAATATAATAAATATCAAAATAAATAATATATGTCGTGCTATATAGTTACAAAAATTGAAAATATAAAAATTGTAATATTTCACCCTTAAATTTTTATTTTAGCCACCATTGGGGTATAGCTAATTGAAGCCAACTTGTTAAACTATATATTCGAGATTGACTCAATTAGTATCGTGTTGAGCTCAAACTCGAGCTATTCAAATAGTTGAATCGGTTTTTATTTTAGCCATCATTGGGGCATAGCTAATTGAAGCCAACTTGCTAAACTATATATTTGAGATTGACTCGATTATTATCTTGTTGAGCTGGAGCTCGAGCTATTTCAATAAGTTGAATCGAACCCGTCCTCTTAAATGGATATAATTTGATGAACCCGCGACCGTGATCGCTACAAATAGTGTTTGTGCATATTTACCATTTTACCCTTATATTTTAGTATAATTAAAAAACAATTTATCGAACCGAGTAGAATTAATTTAAATATTTTGAATTTATACATACTGTAAACTTTTATATAATATCTTAAAAGATTTTATATTTAAGCTATAGTTTTGTAAGTCAAAGTAAATACTTAATATAAATTTAAAAAGTAAAAGAGATAAAATAATTAAAATAATATGTGTGTATATATGTGTGTGCTTATGTGTATGATTTTATATATTTATTACTTTAAAGAATTTTTAATATACACAATATTTATGTGATAAATACTAAATAGTATAATTGTTGGTTTTTAAATTTTAGAATTTTGCAAAATTACATGGTTTTTGTTTAAAACTATGTAGTTTTGAAAACAAATTATCTACTTTTGGTTAAAAAAAAAATTTAGTTAGGGTTACAGGATCAATTTTTTTCACATAGCCTTTTTTCCGCCAATTTTTTTCCCTTTCCCGCTCCAATTTTTCCCCCTAATTGGTTAGGGTTACAAGATCTCAATTTTGTTCCCAATTTTTTTTCCTCTAGTTCATTCTCACCGCCACCATGAATTCATTCTTACCGCCGCCACCATCACCCCTCACCTTACCTCATTCTCACTAGTCATGATCTTCTTCTTTTACTTCTGTCGTACAATTAGTTCTTCTTCTTCTTCTACCTCTAACCTCTGGTTTCTCTTCTTGATCAATTCTCTACTTTCTTTGTTATGACCTTCTCTGTTTTCTTCTTTAAGTTCCTCTTCAAGTTCAAGCTCCCCTTCCCCTTTCTCAACCACTTCATCATCTAGATTTTCCTTTCCAAAAAGCATTCTAGACGTACAATCAACTACAACCCCTTCTATAACACAATCTTTGGCTAGCAGTGCAGGCGGCTTCTCTTCTGGGACACAATCTTTTGCATCTTTAATAAGTACTTCGAGCTTCTCATTTGCCACTTCCTCTCAACTACCTTCCTTTAGCTTTAGCACAACAGCTTCTTCCACCACTGTCACTTCAAAACCAACATCTCCATCGCCATGATTTTCTACAGTTACAACCACAACTACTTCAACTCCAGCTATAAGTACTGCTGTTATGTCGACTTCTTCCTCTGCTACTACAACTTGATCTTTTACTTTACCTGAATTTAATGCTAGTATATATTCTTCCGCTACTACTACAACTAGCACAACCATGGTACAAGTTATTTTACTAGTTTTAGAGTTGTTATTACTGCTGCTTCAGAAGGTGTTAATTAGTTCTTTTATTGGATTTCTGTTATCAATGACCAAAACATCATCGCCATCTTCTTCAATATCACAAGCTCAATAACCACTACTGCAGCCTTATTTAGTGAGTGTGCTTTCTTTCACTTTTATATGTAACATTTTCCTATTGGATAAGTTGATTTGTTTAAATTATTAAATGAAGCATATGTCAGTCTTGTCAATGTCTCTTTCCATTAAAATAGAAATTATAGTTACAGGTTTCTCTGTGAAAAACTTGATTTATGTTATTCCTAAAGCTTGTTGACAGTGTAAAATTAAAGAGCAAAAGAAGTGAAGTGCGATATGTTAGGTTCAGGGTCTGCTTGGTCATTTGTCGAGTTTGATTCTTAGAGTGCTGGTTTCATGTTTGTTTACGGCATAGTATTTTGTTTTTAGAGTTCAATTATCCAATTAGTTGTAATGCTATGGTATTATTGTTTGTCATTTTGTTTCTTTTTGGGTTTGCTTTATTAGTCAGAATTGGCTTTACTCTTTGGTCCTTTTTTTTTGGTTTTTGGGTGGGTTTTTACTTTGCTACTGGTATTTTTTTGCAATAAATAAATAAATAAATAAACAAACAAGAACATGGCTTAAAAGGACAGGCTAGCAGCAGAAGTGCATGCTCATGTCTAGTCTAAAATATGTCATACAACATGAAAAAAGATGATAACTTTCAGATGAGATGAATGGATGTTCATAACCCTTTGAAGCTAGTTAGCTAGCTACACGACCTCTTGTTCCTGATATGACCTTAAATAATTGAGATGGGAATCTGGTGTTCAACTTATGGTAGACAAGTTCTTTTATTTGTATTCTATTTGGTAGGGTGTCATACATCGAATTTTGACTGTCCCCGAAAAGGTTTAGTGATGAAAACATTCCTCCAAACATGACAAGTGTCTGTTCATTTGTACCACCTTTAAAGTGTGCCAAGAATCTGAAAAGCCCAAACCGAGCAAAACTGGCTATCGAATCATTAAGTTGTACCCTAATTTTATGAATTATGAATTATCAGAATGATAAGTAGCTCATTTTGAGCAACCGTCGCTCAAAACGTGCAACTCATTAGATAAATGTTCATCTCGTAAAACCAAAATTCAACTTCATGAAAATTGAAAGTCAATTTTGACAAAACGAATGTCAGAAACACTTCTGTAAGCCCTTAAAACTTCTAGAAGTGACCCCAAAATAGTGCTCATAACCCTGAGAATTAGCGCGTGATCACGCTTGAACACATTTTGCTCACGCGTGAAAATGGAAGCTGATTTTAACAAAACGAACATCAGAAACAAGTTTGGAAGGTCCAAACACCCTGAAAAACACCCCTAAAATAGCTTAAACAGAGCCTGGGAAGGCCGCGTGACTGGCGGCTGAGCGCGTGATCACGCTCTAAAATGCGTGATCATGCACTCCATGCCCTTGATCACGCATTCCAAGGGCATGATCATGTGTCTTAGAGGCATGATCACACATATTTTCCCTTTTTTCACACATTTTTAGGCATATTTCCCTATAAATAGGGGTCTCTACCTCCTATTTTGACAAGGCTAGAGCCGAGGAAGAAAAGGCAAGAGCCAGGGAGAGCTAAGAAGCAAAGGTTAGAGCCTAGGAAACACCAGCAAAAACCAAAAAGAAGAGGAAAAGAGGCAAGAGCCAAAAAAAGAGAGAGCACACACGTTGAAACACCGTCAAATTGAAGGCTTAGAAGCCCTAATCCACACACTTTTAGCCCACCTTCTACTTTTTTCGTAGGATTTTTAGACCACTTTTGCACCAAACCCACCCTTATCTTCATCAAAGCACGCTTCAAAGGTAATAAACATTACACACGTCATTTTCAACCTCTTGACGAGGAAAGCTTGAAGATCCCATAAAGCTAAAGATTCAAAAACACCAAACAAGCTCAATCGAATATGAGGACCAAACAAACATTTTTGTACATTTATTTAATATCTTGCATTTTATTTTATCGCCGCCAGCAGTTGAGAAATTGATGTGATTGTGTGATGAGACTAGCAATTTGCATGCTGATTGAATAATCTCTGCTTTATTTTGCTCATAATAAATCATCATTTTGCATCAATATGCATTCAATAAACATAAAAACTCCTTATCTAAGCTAAAGCTTTGATATTATAGTCTAATGATGCAATCATCATCATTTACTATTCATCTAATCATTTTAAAATGCTTTATAATAATTCCTGCTAGAGCATAAACTACGTGCATCTGTTTAATCATTCATGATGCAACAATCATCTTCGTTGTGCTTACATGCTGTTCGAGTGGATGAATAGATAGAATTACATATAGTTGTGTTAACCTTTGTTTTGCAGATGTATTCTAGATTAGGACTAGATTTACATTTTCGCACTTTTTTTTCTCTTTCATATGTATTTACTAGGAAAGCCTTGTAAATAATTATGCTAAACTTCTCGTACTTTTTCATTATTATCAACGTGCTTGTATGAATGCATATATATCAACTATCATTATTGAAACTAGGGTGCTATGGTAGCAATATATTGAGTCTTAAAATGAGAAATAGTCAAAAAGTATATGAGATCTCTCGGGCTTAGAATCTTTGCTGGGGATAATACTCGCTGAATGACCCGTTGTTGTCCCTTTCATCTTTTCCTGGTTTTCTAAAAAACTAGGTGGTGACTCCAAACACAAAAGCATCTCGCATCCCCTCGAGACCAAACATTTGTCCCTATCCCGTAAATGGACGGAACGAATGTCCCATTTGGGAAAGTTGCCATGTCCCTCAAAATCACTCTATTTAAACAAAAAATGGAAAGGTCGCTCATAGTGCCGACTCCACTGAGGACTCTAGTTAGAGAGATCAATTCAAAAATGGCTATTTCTCATTAAATAATACTTAATCATATGAAGCCCTTCGCCATTGCATTTGCACTACACAATCACACGTGCACCCTTGGTCTCTATCAGCTGACAATTACGGAAAGTGATCCACTATGGTTCCACACGAGTCATAGGGTGACCGATTCAGATTTGTCACCTTTAGCCTTTACTCGTGGTTTCGCCGGACTCATCTGACCAGAGTCTGTGACCTAAGTCCTTAAGGGGGGTGACCCGACTTATCAAAAGAATGATAAAATCACTGACCGGAGTTTGTAACCCTAGTCATGAGGGGGCATTCTTGCTAAAGGAGCCCTTAGCCTTATACTTATACCCTCGACTTAGCTCATGCAAATAAACCAATAGAAATCTCCACTAGGATTCCACCAAACTTTGCATGATAGCCTTGATACTGTCCGTTTGACCTAACATTCACAAATGCTATGACACTTATAGTTTCCATCATCGATTGATGTCATTACGTCCGTTCTCATAAACTGTTCACACTTAGACTGTGTGATCCTTATTTACCTTGCATAAGCCTGATGTGCAAGGAATGATAAGAATCATTCACCTCAGTACAAATAGCCTGTGAGAACTAACAAATAATGATAACTTTCATGCCTCTTGGTAAACGTATCGAATATCGATGTAGGGACACAAAATTGGACCCCTCTTATTGACTATAGCCCCTACACACGCAGGCGTGTAAGGACTATTGACACCATTTGTGATCCAATGACTGGTCCTCACATTAACATTATACGCTTACCTCGATTGCATTTGAGCATTGTTCCTTAGTTTACCTCTTGATTCTCATCAAAACAAATCAAAACAATCTAGTATGAGAGCGGAACCATAGTCCCCTGTTGACTATCGGGTCAAAACCCACCTTAGAAAGAGATTCAATAACCTCGTGGAGCAATAAGGTTGGAAGCGAGAGCTTGCTTGTGATTGGTTTGTTCCTTGTGCAGGAAAAGCTAATAATCTCTTACAGAATCATGTATACATGACATACATATAGACAACATATACTAACCATGTCTTTTTGTAGCCATTTGCATCCATCTTAATAAGACTATGCATGAGCATGTCATGCATACATGCTAATCGTATTCTTTTGCAGGTGCATATCATGCATGCATCATCCATCATTTGTTTATTTCATCTCACTAATGAGCAGCAAAAAAGATCTCAACATGGGTGATTCAAAAGACACTTTATGTCAACAATTCGAGGACCAACTGAAAGAGGGGATTCAGAAATTGCTTACTATTGACACTGTAGCAGAAATCCTCTAAGCTCAAATCAAAGCCACTAATGTTCAAACCAGAAACTCCCAAGAGGGAAATCGTGCTGCTGCTCCTATAAACGAAGCATCTGCATCTGTCCACTCGCAAGCCGACAGAGGAAAAGGTATCCTTCATACTCCTGTACGGATTGAAGATGATGATGAGTATTATCGTGCCTTTAAAATACCACAGCAAGAAGCTGCTAAGATTGTTCACTTGACCAAACCTAAATCAGCAGGAAAGGTCAAACTATTAGCCAATAAGATGGCTCAGCTGGAATTTTCCTTCAAAGACAAAGGGCCACATGAGTCTAAAAGCTTGACTGATTTAGCTCTATTCAAAGATGAACTGCTTCTTGATGATTTCAAATTGCCAAACTTTGCCAAGTTTGATAGAACTGGGGATCTGAGGGTCCATTTAAGACAATATGCCACCTTTATAGCTACTACTAAGCTGACAAAATCATATATTTTCTGATTCATTTTCACATCACTAGAAGAGGGACCAAGAGCATGGTTCTTTGACCTTGAGGATGAAATCAAGAGTGACTTGCTATTGTTAACTTAAAAATTTATCAAGTAATATGAATACAATACTCAGTTGGATATAACCCGTAGAGATTTGGAAATTATAAAACAGAAGTCTGGTGAATCTTTCTCTTACTATGTTGCAAGATGGCGAGCCAAAGCTGTCAAGATGAGAAACCGTCCTCTAGAGGATGAGCAAATAGAATTGATAATCAAGGGATCACTTCCCCATTTTAGGAAATAGATGATCTTTGCCTACTACCCTAACTTCCGAGCACTTCATCAAGCTAGAATCATAATAGAAGATGAGGAAACCCAACAACCTAGAAACACTTTCTGCCGAAACACTCAAACTAACACCTAAAACCAAAATACCTTCACCAGAACCGTTGAGATAAACCAAGTTCAGCCAAACACTTTCAATCCACCATCTATCAATGTCATTAACAAACCACCTAGAAGGTTTTCCAACTTCAACCTCCCACTATCCAATATCTTCCAAAGACTCCAGCAAAAGAACCTCTTACAGCCAAGAGAACCAAAACCACTACCAAATCCTTTACCTCCTAAGATTGACTAGAACCTATTCTGCCACTTCCACCAAATGCCCGGCCATGCCACTGACACTTGCAGAACTCTCAAAAAAGCAATCCAAGACCTCATTAACTCAAGAAAGATTGACGATCCTAAAAGATGAACCAATGCCAAAACTAACCCCCTTTCAAATTACCGAGCCATGTCTCCACCAATAATCAACACAATCTTATTCGGCCTGCCCAAAACCTTTACTGAACAATCAATCCAAGCCATCTAGGAAACTCCTAAAGAATAAGAAGCCAGAGCAGAAAAGGAATTCTTAATGATCTCAGATGATGAACTCCTAAGTCCTATCCTTGATTGTCATGACTCTAGTGAAGATGAATGGGACCCTTCCACATTTGAATATATTTCAATGCCCTGAGCATTCACTCCTTACTTGATGATGCAAGGGAGAGCTAGAGATGTAGCCTTTCCTATGACTGGCGAAGTGATTGACTGCCCTTATCCATATAAAGCAAATGAAAGCCTTAAAGCTGAGCAAGAAAAGCCCGAAGTGTGGGATCTACTGGGCCAGCCATTGAGAAAATTTAACTACAAAGTCAAGTATAGTGCACCCTCCACAATTCATGTCCTTCTAGAGGAAATAGTACCCTCAAGATGGGGAGAAGAATTTGATGAAGAAGATAGAATGACCGCGACCGTCTAGTCTCTAAACCTACAAGTCATGGGAATTGACATCTGGTATGACTCTGATGAAGAAGTTAAAATAGGCACAGATACCCAGGAACCTGATGACTCTGAGATCATTATCTGGAACAAAGGTAATAATGTAAAAGCAACTAGTTAAGAGACACCACATAACAAGAAGCAGATAACTAAAAAGCCTCTACCCTTAGTCAATCACGTAACTCACAGTAGAAGAGTCTACCAACCTCCTGAAAAGGAAAAGGATGTCTCCAAGGGGAAAGAAATGTCAAGTGATGTAACTCTGACTAAAGAAGAAGATGATCAGATTCTTAAGCAACTTAAGAAAACTCAGGCACAAGCCATCATTTGGGATTTGCTTATGGCCTCTAAGAAGCACAAATATGCTTTAGTCAGGGCTCTTGATGATGCAAAGATCACCACCGATGCTTCGCCTTGCGAAATGATAGCTTCTTTAATGAAAGCCCCTACTAATGCAGTCACCTTCTTAGACAAAGATCTACCCCCTGAAGGAAAGGTCCATAACTATCCTCTGTTCATACATGCAATAGTCAGATTTAAAAAGACCTCATGTGTTATGGTGGATGACGGATCCACCATCAATGTTTGCCCCCTAAGGCTGTTACACAAATTCAGAATGAATGTTGAAGATCTAGAGGAATCTAACATGATTATCCGAGCCTATGATGACTTTAAAAAGCCAGTCATAGGGACTTTCAAAGCAGTAGTCAATGCGGGAGATATCGAATTAGTAGCAGAGTTCACTAGCCTAGACATCCCTCCAACCTTTGTCCTACTATTAGGGAGGCCCTGGTTCCATCCATTAGGAGGCATACCTTCTACCATACACCAGAAGATCAAATTCCCACTCAAGGATAAAGTTGTCACTGTTTCGACTGAAACTAATAACATCATCGCTTGCTTGAACATAGTGCCACCAGGCTTCTATATCTCTGTAATCCATGAAGATTGGGTTGACCCAAAGGGTGCTGCAATGATGAAAAATATGCAATACCTGCCCAAAACTAGATTGGGTGGAAGGTATACTGGAGTCACAGAATTTCTTGATTTCTGAGGATAAACCAACATATATGGTTTAGGGTATGATCCTGAGAAGGACAATGGAAGTAAGAAGTCCACATTTTTTATTCCAGAAGGCTCAATTGAAGTCTACCAATGACAGACAGAGAAGTGGGAAAAGGAAGGGATTGAGAAACCTGGCTTTGAAATCTTCAAAGATGTAATTAACTCTGCTAAGGGAAAATGCTTGCTAGAAGATATCACTAAAACTGATATTGATGAACTGATGGAGAATTTGGGATTAGAATCCACAACTGAGACCCTCAATTATGTTGAAGTTGCTGCCATCCTTGAATCAAACATTGATGATATTCTGTTTGAAGATACTGGAGATGATCTCTGTACTTTTCCTTTATTCTAAATTGAAGATGTAATGAACTCTAAAGTTAATACAATGAAATCAAATTTTGCTTTCTTGTTCATTATTCTTTTTAATGGTAGTGTTCATTACATTGATCAAAATACTTGCATATTTGACATTCATTCCATATGCACTGAACCATTTAACATTGGCACAGAAAATTAACCACACATTCTACATATTTTAAAAGATGTTACCCCTGAAGAGAGGAGAGAAATTGAAAAAATATTAATAAATTATTCAAAAGTATTTTCTTGGACATTCGAAGACATGCCCTGCATCGACAGAGACATTGTTAAACACTACATCCCCACCAAAGAAGGATGTAAGCCAGTAAAGCAGAAACTGAGAAGACTCAGACCAGAATGGGCCCAATACGTAAAAGAAGACATTAAAAAGCATATCGAGGTTAAGTTCCTAGAGGTGGTATACTATCCAGAGTGGTTAGCAAATGTCGTGCTGGTGCCAAAGAAAGACGGAAGGGTCAGAATTTGTGTTGATTATAGAGATTTAAACAAAGCATGCCCAAAGGATGACTTCCCTTTGCCTCATATAGATGTGTTGATAGACAGCGCTGCCTCCTGCACAATGTATTCCTTCATGCATGGATTTTTTGGATACAATAAGATTTTGATGGCCATCATCGACAAAGCAAAGACGTCCTTCATAACAGAATGGGGTACTTACTGTTACAGGGTAATGCCTTTTGGCCTAAAAAATGCAGGTGCAACCTACCAGAGAATGGCAACAACTATGTTCCATGGCATGATACATAAAGAAGTCGAGGTGTACGTAGATGACATGATGGTTAAGTCAAAAACCAGAAAAGGGCACCCAGCTGCTCTCGAGGAATTCCTCAGAAGGGTTGAAAAATACAGCCTCAGGCTTAATCCCAAGAAGTGCGTATTCGGGGTAACTTTAGGGAAAATGTTGGAATACATTATCAGTCAGAATGGGATCAAAGTGGATCCAAATAAAGCAAAAGCAATCAGAGAAATGCTAGTGCCAAAAATAGAGAAAGAAATCAGAAGGTTTCTAGGGAAGCTACAGTTCATAAGCAGGTTCATCGCCAAGTTAATAGTAGTTTGCGAGCCCATATTCAAGCTACTCAAAAAAGATCAGCCAGTCGTATGGAACAAACAATGTCAGCTAGCATTTGACAAGATCAGAAACTACCTAGCCCATCCACCAGTTCTAAAACCACCCAAGTCTAGGTTGCCTTTAACCTTGTACCTAGCCATTGAAGGGAATGTAATCAGTGCAATGCTAGCCCAAGAGGAAGAAGGAAAAGCAAAATATATAGTCTACTACTTGAGTAAGAAAATGCTACCTTATGAGGAAAAGTACAGTCAAGTCAAACAAATATGCTGAACAATGGTATGGGCAATAAGAAGCTCAGACACTACTTTCAATCATACAAGATCCAAGCTGTGTCCAAAATGGATCCTATGAAGCATCTCTATGAAGCTCCGTCCCTAGTGGGAAAACTCGCCAAGTGGCTCGTTCTGCTCATAGAATTTGATCTGCAGTATCTGACTAAGAAGACAATGAAAGGAAGACTAGTCACTGAATTCTTAGCCCTCAACCTAATTCCAGATTCAGAAGAAATTCAACTATACTTCCCAGATGACCTCAACATGGCCATCAAGGTGCAAGGATGGTGAATGTACTTTGACGGAGCAATCAACCAATTCAAAGCAGGAGTCAGGATCATACTCCTAACACCAGAAGGTGAAGTGGTGCCAATTGCTAAGAAGTTAGCATTCAGGGTTACAAATAATGATGCAGAATATGAAGCATGTGCACTTGGTATGGAAGCTTTGATAGCTCTGGGAGTGATAGAATTTGAAATATGTAGGGATTCCATGTTGGTAATCAATCAAACAACAGAAGAATGGGAACTGAAAGAACAACACTTGAGGCCATCTCTAAGCCACCTACAGTAGCTCGCCTTATCTTTCCAAAAATGCAAATTCATCCATCTCCCTAGAAACCATAACTAAATGGCAGATGCACTTGCCTCCTTAGCATCAGTATAGGAAGGACCAGCCAAAATACCCATGAAGCCTCTAATCCTACTCAAATCAGAGCAACCTAGCCACAAATGCCTCAGAATAGCAGAAAGAAAAGCATGTAACAAACCCTGGTTCTACGATATACAATAATACCCTCACAAAGAGAATTTACACTGTGAAGGCAGTTGAAAAAGGCAAGGCAGTCATCCAGCAGCTGGCATTGAAATTCACATCGCATCAGGGTATATTATATAGAAGAACTTCAGATGGGATACAACTCAGATGTTTGGATGAGACAGAAGCTACTAGAGCAATGAAAAAAGTACATAAGGGTGTTTGTGGTCCACATATAAGTGGCGCCATTCTAGTTAAGAAGTTAATGAGACAAGGGTTCTTTTGGATGATGATGCTGGAAGACTGAATCAGATTCGTAAGAAGCTGCCACAAGTGCCAAATTCATGGGGACATCAACCATCTACCCCTAATAGAGCTGCACTCAATCTCTTCTTTATGGCCCTTCTCAATATGGGGGTCAGACATAATTAGAGAAATTTATCCAACAGCCTTAAACGAATACATGTTTATCCCAGTAGTAATTGACTACTTCATAAAATGGGTTAAAGTAGAATCATACGCAAAATTGGGGGTAAAAAAAGTGGCAAAGTTCATCAGAAAAAACCTATTATGCTGATATGGGATTTCCCAACACATAGTTTCAGATAACGGTGTTCAGTTCCAAGGGGAAGTGAAGGAATTACTAAAGAGTTATAAGGTAAAACATCATAAATCCTCACCCTACGGTCCATAAGCAAACGGAGCATTCGAAGCTACAAACAAAAACATAAAAAAGATATTGTCAAAGATGACTCAGACCTATCCTGATTGAGCAGATAAACTACCATACGCATTATGGGGGTACAGAACAACAGTCAAAACTGCAACAAGGGCCACTTCTTTCTCACTAGTATACGGATTCAAAGTAGTACTCCTAGTGGAAATGGAAATCAAATCACTGCGAATAGCAATTGAATCTGAACTGCATGAAGCGCAATGGGCTCAGCAAAGGCATGACAGCCTCACTACTCTGGACAGTCAGAGACTAAAAGCACTGTATCATGCGCAGCTATATTAAGCTCAACTGGCTAAGGCCTTCAACAAGAAAGCCAAACACAAGAGTGTGAAAGTAGGAGATGCTAAAGCAAGCCAAACAGAATGTCTCAGACCCTAGAGGGAAGTTTAGGCCAAACTGGAAAAGCCCATATCTAGTCAAAATCATCATATCAAGAGGAGCTGTCAAGCTGATGAATTTTGAAGGAAATGAGTTCTCTGAGCTTACCAATACAGATCGCTTGAAGAAGTACTATGTCTAGAGCAAATAAATAAAAAAAATCCTGCTGAGTTGAAAACCTAAAAAAGGCAGCTCAGGAAAAAATGAGGGGAAACTGAGAGAAAATACTTACTTAGAAAACCTAAAGAGACTGATTAAGGACAGGGGTTTCATTAATTCAAAATCTGCATAAATGCAACTATGCTTTTCTTAAATGTATTAAGTAAATATGTGAATGCTTGTCAAATCATATAAGTGCATTTGAGGAAATGAAATACATCATTATCATATGAATTCATCGAGTATGCTAATTATAATTTGCATATTTTCATTACATACTTTACAGTTCTTACCTATCTCTTCTCCAGATTGCTAGTGACTATCATCGAACCTCAAAAAAAAGCCCAGTTACGTGTGAAGAGCTCTGAAAAGAGACACCATAGGCAAAAAAGGGAAAAAGGAAAAAATACCCAGATAGGTGCGAAGAGCTCTGAAAAGAGACGCCCTATGCAAAAGAGGGAAAAATAAAATAAAGAGGTAGACGAAGTAAAATTATCAGACAGAATAGTCACATATAGATGAATAAATCAGTCAATCCAGAGTATAACAACAGTAGCAATTAGTACATAATACAACATACGGGACAGATGCCCAAATACAACACCATGAGTCCATAACCTTGGGAAAATAGTACAACACCAAGCAACCACAGCCAAAAGCCTATACCTAGCCTCCTAACAAATACATCGACTATGGGTGCCATCAAAAGCAAGAGCTGAATTCACTCAAGCATCCCCGTCATCCGAGCCAGGCTCCGCATCCTCTGCATCCATCTTAAAAGCTGCCAGTCGCACATACAGCTGATCGATCTGCTTATAATACGACACTTGATCCCTCTCCCACTCATGACTAGCGTGAATATATTCACTCTGCATTAGACAAACATCATAAAATCACATTCCATAACATCAATCAACTGTGGCACCAGAGACATCATATAAGAGAAATGAGCTCCCTCCAGGAAATTCTTAAAGGGATACCCTCTCTCAACTTTGTCAAGATCCTCTCCAATGAGCTTTCGACCCTAAAATATATCCCCAAGAGGAGCAACAGGAACTCCCCTCATAAACAGTCCATCCCACCAGTGATAGACCCGCTTTCCTAGATACCACACCTTATCAACAAGACCGGGCAATAAGACCCTCCTCTGTGTTAGGCGCCAAGCCACCCCCATCTCAATTGACCAGTCCTATCGCTCCATCCACCAATATGGACAAACCTGCTCGAGAAACATATAAGCAAAAGGATTGTCAAAGAATAAGAATGAGCAAAGATAAAATGCACCTACATGACTATGGGCCAATCTACTCAAGAGACCCCTCGCCTCTGCCAGACTCTCGATCAAACCAAAAGTCCTCCTAATCCATCATGGAAGACGGGGAAAGCCACTCTTAGGCGAATGCTTAATAGTGGGATGAGGAAACACCCTAAAGTTGTAAGCCTAAACCTGTCAAGAAGAAAGGAATAAGAACAATCAAAGATAAAACAATCCAAAAAGCAAAAGACCACACTCACATCCAGCACGAACAAGCATCTATAAATATGCGAGCATCCTTTACAAGCTGCATGTAGACCAGAATACATGTGGGCAAAAGCAGTTGTGCCCTAGCTATACTTCAGTAGATCCCTCAAGTTCCTTAGGACAGTTAACAACTACAAGAAACTAGTGCTGGAGGATTTCAAGAAGATAACGGCTCTCAGCTCAGAATTAACACGACCTGTGTCATGCTCCAACCTCATTTTCTCTATAAGCTGTGTATACTGGATCAAAGTGGAGCAGCCATACTTCACAGAAGCAGTAACACCAAATAGATCCTTTAGCCATTTGTTCCTCATGATAGCAGAACTGCACACCTCACTGCTAAAAGGGACAGGCTCCTAAAAAAAAACACAGCCCCACAATGGTTGCAAAATTAAGTGGAGTGATAGTTATCTCCCCGAAAGGAAAATGGAACGTGTGGGTAGTATCCATCCATCGCTCAATGGGAGTGCACATCGTAGCCTGACTCGATGCATAAGAGCCATAAGTAAGAGTAGAAATAATAACATTAAAGCCCTTCCCAGCAAGCGTTTGCTTCACACACGGAGGAAGACCCTAATAATACGAGCTAACCTTATTGAAGCTACTAGGCAGCTGAATAACAGGACCAGAGGACTGCAACCAATAGGCAAAATAGTTGCAACACTTCATCAGATACTAAAACATCTCTTTTTGCATCTTTGTAGGAAACTACAGCTAAAGCTACATAAACAGCAGGAGCTACAATTAGACAACAAGAGCTAAATAATAGCTAAAGCTACATAAACAACAAGAGCTACACTATAGCTAGAGCTACATAAACAGTAAGAGTTACACTACAGCTAGAGCTACATAAACAACAAGTGCTATAATCATATAGCTAGGGCTATACCACAGCTAGAGGTACACTCTAGCAAGTGCTACAATCAGACAACTAGAGCTAAATTACAGCAAGACCTAGAAAATAACAAGAGCTACACTATAACTAGTGCTATATAAATAGCAAGAGCTACACTACAACAAGTGCTACAATCAGAAAGCAGGAGCTAAATAATAGCAATAGCTACAGACATTACAACAAGAGCAACACTACAGTAAGAGCTAGATAACAACAAGAACTACAGACATTAAAACAAGAGCTACACTACAACAAGAGCTAAACTACGCTATATGAATAGCAAGTGCTACAATCAAAAAGCTAGAGCTACACTACAATAAGTGCTAACATCAAACAGCAAGAGCTAAACAACAACTAAAGCTAGACTACAGTGAGAATTAAAATACATGGCAGCTAGAGCTATACAACGATTATTGAAATTAGAGCAACACACATAGTAAGTGCTAAGGCAAATAGTTAGAACTACAATAAGTAAAGCTAACTACAACAAGAGCTAAGTAAGGAAACTAATTGGTCGATGATGAATAGTCCAAACATGAGTCTCCAGGCTATAGACCACATGAACTAGATCTCCCCGACAAAGTCGAGGTGGATAAGAAGAGGCTCCACCACCATTCTTGACAACCTCTGTAGCTCTAGTAGTAGAAGTCCATGCACCAGCCTGCTCGAGAACCGCTTCATCCTCTAAAACGAACTCGTCAAAAGAAAAAGAAGTATTCACACCGTCAAGGTCACTAAGATCCTTCGGAATAAGAGGGAAGTCCATAATTCCCACACTCCGCAAAGTGATAGAATAACAACAAAAGAAAACGGAAGAAAAGCACTCTAAAAAACTAAAAAAAAAGGCTTGAAAGAGGTCAAAAAATAGGTAAAAATCACCTTAAACTCGAAAACGAGTTTATTTTATAGGCATTGGATGTGCCCTAGGCACGTTATCACGCGCTCTTCTGAGCCTCACGCACTTCAAGGCTCACACACGCATGCACTGAGACCCTTGCACACGCACTCCTAGGGTCCCAAACTTGCTTTTTACCAAAAAAAATGCATAAAAAACACTGATGAATTGTACAAACATGAGCATTGTATATTTTAGGACACTGCATTTTACCTCACTGTCTTAGAAAGTCATTCTAAAAAAAGAAAAATGAAGCACATATAACAAAAACATGTCGTATTTACAATTAACACAACTGACACGTCATGGAATCACGCTCGAAACACGATGAATGATGACATCATCACTGTTTAGTAGTATTTTTCATATTATATGCTTAGAAGCATTTCATCTGCTTTGTAGCATTTCATCTGCTTAGAAGCATCTCATCTGCTTAGGAGCATTTTTCATTTACTTAGTAGCATTTTCTCCGCTAAGTAGCATCTCATATACTTAGAAGCATTTCATCTGGTTAGTAGCATTTCATTTGCTTAGAAGCATATCATTTCCTTAGGAGCATTTTTCATCTGCTTAGTAGCATTTTCTCTTGTTAGAAGCATCTCATATGCTTAGAAGCATCTCATTTGCTTGGAAACATCTCATCCTCTTAAAAGCACCGCATTTGCTTAGAAGCATCCCATCTGCTTAGAAGCATTGCATCATTTCATTACTTAGAAGCATTTCATATGCTTGAAAGTATTTTTTAGCTACTTAGTAGCATCTTATTCGCTCAGAAGTATCTCATCTGCTTAGAAGCATCTCATCTGCTTAGTAGCATCTTATATGCTTAGAAGCATCTCATTTGCTTAGAAGCACCTCATATGCTTAGTAGCATTTGCATTGATACCTTAGGAGGTTATGAAAGCATCATTTGCCTCACCTGAGGGAATTGCAAGGCACACAAACAAGCGACGACTCTATCAACCAAATGAAACAACATCAATAAATGATAGGCCTGAGGTCAAGAGACTAAATGGCATACCATCAGGTAAGTACCTCTCCCCAAAACCAATTTTGGATCTTTGCATTTGCTTCATGTGTATTGACATCAGTGCTCGAGTACTATGCAACACGTAAAGTAAGGGGCAACTATCATACATTGAATTTTGACTGTCCCCAAAAAGGTCCAGTGATGAAAACATTCCTCCAAACATGACAAGTGTCTGTTCATTCATACCGCCTCTAAAGCGTGCCGAGAATTTAAAAATCCAAAATCAAGCAAAATCAGTTGCCGAATCATTAAGTCGTACCCTGATTTTATGAATTATGAATTATCAGAATGATAAGTAGCTCATTTCAAGCAATCGTTGCTCAAAATGTGCAACTCGTCAGACTGGTGTTCATCTAGTAAGACCGGAATCCAACTTTGTGAAAATTGGAAGTTAATTTTGACAAAATGGACATCAGAAACACGTATGTAAGCCCTTAAAATTTCCAAAAATGACCCTAAAATAGTGCGCGTAACCTCAAGAAGTAGCGCATGAGCGAATTTGTAGCGCGTGAACAAATTTTGCTCACGTGTGAAAATGGAAATCGATTTTGACAAAACAAACATTGGAAACATGTCTGGAAGGTCCAAAAACCTTGAAAAATGCCCCTAAAACAATGTAAATGGAGCCCAAGAAGGCCACGTGATGCGAGCAAGAGCATGTGATCACACGTTCTAGGGGCATGGGCGTGATCACGCATTCCAAAGGCCTGATCACGCATCCCAGAGGCATGATCACATGCATTTTCCATTTTTTTCACATATTTTTAGGCACATTTTCCTATAAATAGGGGTCTCTACCTCCCATTTTGACAAGGTTAGAGCCGAGGCAGAAAAGGCAAGAGCTGGGGGGGGGGGGGGGGGGGGGGAGCCAAGAAGCAAATACTAGAGCCTAGGAAACACTGATAAGAGCCAAAAAGAAAAGGAAAAGAGGCAAGAGCCAAAAAAAGAGAGCGCACGCACACTAAAACACCATCAAATTGAAGGCTTAAGAGCCCCAATCCACACACTTTTAGCCCACCTTCTACATTTTTTGTAAGATTTTTAGACCACTTTTACACTAAACCCACCCTTATCTTTGTCAAAGCACGCTTTAAAGGTATACAAATATGCATTACACACGTCTTTTTCAACCTCTCGATGAGGAAAGCTTGAAAATCCCATAAAGCTAAAGCTTGAAAATCCCATAAAGCTAAAGCTTGAAAATCCCATAAAGCTAAAGCTTCAAAAACACCAAACAAACTCAGTCGAATCTGAGGACCAAATAATCATTTTTGCACGTTTATTTACTATCTTGCATTTTACTTTATCGTCGCCAGTAGTTGAAAAATTATTGTGATTGTGTGATGAGACTGGCAATTTGGATGTTGATTGAATTATCTCTACTTTGTTTTGCTCATAATAAATCATCATTTTGCATTAATATGCATTCAATAAACATGAAAGCTCCGTATCTAAGCTAGAACTTCGATATCACGGTCCAATGATGCAATCATCATCATTTACTATTCATCTCATCATTTAGAAATGCTTTATAATAATTCCTGCTAGAGCATATACTACGTGCATCTGTTTAATCATTCATGATGCATCAATCATCTTCATTGTGCTTACATGTTGTCCTCTGTTTTGCATAGATAGAATTGCACATAGTTGTGTTAACCTCTGTTTTGCAGATGTATTCTAGATTAGGACTAGATTTACATTTCTGCCTTTTTTTCTCTTCCATATGTATTTACTAGGAAAGTCTAGTAAATAATTATACTGAAATTTTCGTACTTTCCGTTGTTATCAACATGCTTGTGTGAATGCATATATATCAACTGTCAGTACTAAAATGAGGGTGCTGTGATAGCCATATATTGAGTCTTAAAATGAGAAATAGTCAAAAAGTAGATGAGATCTCCTGGGCTTACAATCTTTGCTGGGGATGATACTCATTGAGTGACCCAATGCCGTCCCTTTCATCTTTTCCTGGTTTTCTAAAAAGCCAGGTGGTAACTCCAAACATAATAGCATCTAGCATCCCCCCGAGATCAAACATTTGTCCCTATCCCAAAAACGGAATGGATGTCCCATTTGGAAAAGTTGCCATGTCCCTCAAACTCACTCCATTTAAACAAAAGATGAAAAGGTCGCTCACATAGGGTAAGGTTCTTAAGTGTTGGGTTGATCATGAAGAGCATTAAAGATGTTATGACTTATGAGTCACAATTGAAAAAAAATGACAATTTTGTTTGGTTTTTTTAGCTAGATAGCATGCTTTGATGTGAAAAAAAAACAATTATATATATCCCTAAGTTGTATTAAAGAAAAAAATAGTAATAAATAGAAATATGCATGGGATAAAATTGTATTACCAATTGCTTCTCGTTTTTTGATTCTTTACTTAATATATATATATATATATATATATATATAGTCATTCAATAATAATAATAATAATAATAATAATTTTGATTATGTGTACATATTAATTTGGTTACAATGAATATATATAGATAGATGGTGGTTGGATGCAAAGTCATCCTTCTGTCTATTTATGACAAGTGGGAATTAACTTAGGTTAGTGCATGAATAACATTAATAATTTGTTTTAATTTAAGTACATTATAACTTATTTAATTAATAATTTTTATTTTATTAAAAATTTAAAATTTTTTAATAAAAATATATATTAATTGAATTCTGTCACATGGCGATGCCTTTGAAAAAGGAGTATAATAAGAGGTAGTAATTTAATTAAAATTTTGTAACAATTAATATATAATATATAGTAATAATTTTTTGGGTTAGTTTATATATCCATCCATACTATGTGCATACTTGTAACATTGGAATTTTTATTAAATTGAGCATGATATATGTATAGAATTGGGTGCTTCAGCTCATGGAACTATTTATTCTTGTAGGAACCATTGGAATAGAGCAGTTGTTGATTAATTTGTTGCGCTATTTCGTCATCAATTTTTTTGAATTTCTACGCGACAACAGGTATTTTTATATTCAAAGTTAATGGTATACTTTTTCTTATTTTAGAAGTGGTTTTTAATTTTCAGAATCTATTTGAGACATTAAAATATTTATCATGTTTTAATATTGTTGAAACTCTGTTTAAATTTTGATAGAATACATGAAACATATTATAATATTAGTTAGCCATAGATGCCCATTTAGTGATCTTCTTACTAGATAGTAAGATTTCACTAAACTGCCGGACAGCTCGGGAATGCATTGTATATATTTATTAATTGTAAATGGACATGTTTTGAATCAAATATATGTAGGAATTCTGTGCTTTCTCTATTTGTTCTCTGATTGCATACAGAAAAAAATGCATGTTCATTTGATAACCTTGTACAGGCGAACATATCGTATGGACTGTTATTTTTTTCAAATCGTACAATTGGAGAACTAAGGGGATATGTTGCTAAAATTTCTACATATGCATGTTAAAAGTGTCCATTTTTAGTTACATATACACTGCTTTTCCGAGTAGGTTAGGGCCAGACCCTTGAATTAAATTAATGAGATATAAGGATGATGTTGGAATTAGTTGTATAAAATTTTAAAAATTAGGTGACCAATTAATATTTAATGTACCTTTAAATCATTTGAATGAATTAATTATGTTTCACATGTAATTAAACATGATTATCATTCACATTCTAGATAAGAATAAACATGAGTTCAGATAGGTAGTGGATGTATGCTAGATTGGATAATCGATGGATAAGGCCTAAATTTATAATAGGGGTTGAGCAGTTTATAGAATTTGCGAAAATGTATCCAGAATGTATGGACGGTGAAAAGATTAAGTGTCCATGTAATAATCACAAGTGTAAAAATAAGAATTATTTAGACGAGGATACCTGCATCTTGGAAGAAATGGATTTGTGGCAGATTATTATCGTTGGTATCGTCTTGGAGAAACTTATGTGTCTCAGCCAATAGAATAAAATGTTGGCCAAATTCATGCTACAGAGCATGGTGACACATTTAATGCAATGCAGTCTATGGTGTATGATGTTACTGGTCCTTCTTTTAATCCAACTGAAATGGAAGAGAGCCCGAATCCTACAACACAACATCTGTTTAATATGCTCAAAGCATAAGAGCAAGAGGTATGGAATGGAAACCCTATGGCCATTCTCAATTATCTGTAGTGTCCAGATTGTTGAATATTAAGGCTGAATACCATATCTTTGAAAGGTGCTATGATGAAATTTATAAATTAAAGAAAGAATTGCTTCCGACCGATAATCTGATGATAGATAGCACAAAAAAGTTAGTTCGAGGTTTGGGTTTGCCAGTTCAGAAGATTGATTGTTATGAGAATAACTGTATGCAATACTAGGGTGAATATTGTGACTTAAGTTATTGCAAGATTTGTTTTTGTCCTCGTTTTAAGAGACAAAAGTGTGGATCTTCCCAGCATAAGAAATATGTTCCTTATAAGAAAATGTACTACTTTCCTATAACTCCTCGTCTACAGAGGTTGTATGCATCCAATGCAACTGCGAAGCATATGAAGTGGCATGTGGAGCAACCACACAAGGATAGTAGTATCATGCATCATTGTTCAAACTTTTCTACTTGGAAGCATTTCAATCAGACTCATCCATCATTTGCATATGAAAGTCAGAATGTGAGGTTAGGTTTGTGCACTGATGGGTTCTAACCTTATGGCTAATTCGGTCAACAATATTCATATTGGCCTATAATATTAACTCCATATAATTTTCCACCTTAGATGTGTATGAAGGAAGAGTATATATTTTCAACTATCATTGTTCTTGGGCTAAAAAATCCTAAAAATAGCCACTCATTGCTGAGCTGAAAGAATTATGGGAAGTCGGTATTAAAACATATGATGTTTCTAAGAAAAGCAATTTTCAATTTCGAGCTGCTCTAATGTGGGCAATACGTGATTTTCCTGCTTATTCGATGTTGTTAGGTTAGGGTACCATAGGAAAGTATGCTTGTCCTTATTGCATGGAAGATTCTGATGCATTTTCTCTCACTAAATTAGGAAAAATGTCATGGTTTGACAATCATCAAAAGTTTTTGCAGAAGATCATTTATGGCGAAGGAATAAGAGATGGTTTAAGAAGGGACGATCTATTAAAAAAAGTGCACCACCTATATGGTCAGGTGTAGACCTAATTAATGAAATTGATCAGTTTGGGTTTAAAAAAGTGACAAAACCTGGTGGAGAAGAGAGAAATCATAGAATCAAAAATCATGTGGATGTGGTTGGAAAAAATGAAGTATCTTTTGAGACATACCTTATTGGAAAACCAATCTCATTAGGCACAATTTGGATGTTATGCACATGGAAATTATTTTTTTGATTATATTTTTAATACAATGATGAATATTAAAGGGAAATCCAAGGATAATGCAAAGTATAGGGAAGATTTGAAGGAATTTTGTCATCATCCAGAGGTACAGCGGGATGAAAATGCATATAAATATCCTAAGGCTTGTTACACATTAGATAAAGATGGGAAAACAAATTTGTCAGTGGATTAAGAAGTTGAAATTTTTTGATGGCTATGTTTCCAACTTGGGGAGATGTGTTGATTTAAGTGGGAATAAATTGTATGGAATGAAGACTCATGATTGTCATATTTTTATGCAGAGGTTAATTTTGATTGCATTTTGTGAGTTATTGCTTGCAAATGTATGGTAAGCTTTGACAGAGGTTAGCCTTTTTTTCAAAGATTTAACTAGTATAGTCATAACAGAGGATGGCATCAAACGTTTGGAAGAAGATATTCCTATTGTGCTTTATAAGTTAGAGTGCATATTTCCACCAAGTTTTTTTTACTCCATGGAACATCTTCCAATTCATTTAGCTTATGAAGCAAGAGTTGCTAGCCTGGTGCAATATAGATGGATGTATCCATTTGAGTGGTGAGTTTAAAAACTAATTATTTTATACGTATTAATAAAATTTTGAATTATGTAATAATTAAAATCATTTGAAATTTTAGGTACCTTCGCAAG
>CATIWM010472193.1:0-17102 GCA_949671775.1 Mallotus repandus
CAGTTATTACCCTGGGTGGCGACTCCACATCTCCACGCCATGTCTTTGTGACAATGGTTAGTGTGTTCCCTAGAGCCCTGAGCTCAAATAGTGTCGCGGTTGCAATAAACTTGGGCGCGCGCTAAACCCCGCCGTCTACAGGTAGCTTAGGCAAAAGTTAGAGCAAGCCTGCTAAGTTGAAAACTCGAAAGGGCAGCTTAGGTAAAAATTAAGGCATAAAATACAGATAAATAAAGATTTTTGTTACATACCGGAAGGAGAAGTAAATTGCCTAAAAGATGATTTTTGGTCTTGAAATGATCTAAACCAAGAATGGTTTCAGCTAGTATGACACGCATCGAATTGGCTCTAGCTTCTACCTATTCTAGAATGCTGATGATTCTTGTATCAGCTTGCCCATGAGAAGAAACTAATATGAACTGAGAATAAAGGCAGAAGGCAACAATCCTAGTCCAAGCTGAGCTACTCTTATCTCTTGTTTCAAAGATAGTGATCAAGGATGATAAATTAATGGTTCCTGGGTTGAATCAATATTGTAACTTGTACAAATTCTATTTCTATGCCACCTTATTGAATGGCACATGCGGAATTAGCAAAGCTTAAGGAATAGTTACAAGAGTTGCTTGATAAGGGTTTCATTAGACCCAGTACATCTCCTTGGGGTGCTCTAATGTTATTTGTGAAGAAGAAAGATGGTAGTCTTTGACTTTGTATTGACTATAGATAGTTGAACAAAGTTACCATCAAGAACAAATATCCACTCCTGAGGATTGATGATTTGTTTGATTAGCTTCAAGGAGCTTGGTGTTTCTCTAAGATTGATTTGAGATCTAGATATCATCAATTGAGGATTAGAAGTGGTGATATACCTAACACTACTTTTTGGACAAGATATGGCCATTATGAATTCTTAGTAATGTCTTTTAGGTTGACTAATGCCCCAACAGCTTTTATGGACTTGATGAATAGGGTGTTCAGGCCATTCTTAGACCGATTTATGATAATATTTATTGATGATATCTTGGTACGTTCCAAAAGTGAAGCGGAACATGCTATGCATTTGAGAATGGTGCTTCAGACTTTGAAAGAACACCAATTGTATGCCGAGTGTGAGTTTTGGTTGGATCAAGTGGCACTCTTAGGCCATGTGGTATTTAAAGATGGAATACAAGTGGATCCCAAGAAGATTAAAGCAATTATAGAATGGCTAAGACCCACAATAGTTATTGAGATAAGGAGTTTTTGGGTTTAACTGGTTACTATAAGAGATTTATGAAAGATTTTTCCAAGATAGTCACGCCTTTAACAAAGTCAAGCCAGAAGAATGCTAAGTTTGTGTGGACAGATAAATGTGAGGGGAACTTTTAGTTGCTTAAAGATAGATTAACTTCAGCTCCAGTGTTGACTTTACCTTTAGGAAATGAAGGGTATACAATGTATTGTGATGCCTCTAGAGTAGGTTTGGGGTGTGTACTGATGTAAAATGGGAGAGTAGTTGCTTATGCTTTACGTCAGTTAAAGAAACACGAGCAGAACTACCCCACTCATAATTTGGAAATGGTAGCAGTAGTGTTTGCATTGAATAGTTGGAGGCATTACTTGTATGGTGTAACTTGTAAGATATACATGGATCACAAGAGCTTGAAGTATATTTTTCAGGAAAGAGATTTGAACTTAAAGCGAAGGAGATGGATGGAACTTTTGAAAGATTATGATTGCTCCATTCTTTAGCATCCAGGTAAGGCTAATGTGGTGGCTGATGCATCGAGTGGAAAATCAACAGGAAGTCTTGCTCACATTAGCTCAGAAAAGAGACCAATCATTAAAGAATTGCATAAATTGATTGATCAGGGGTTGTAGTGGAAAGTAACTAAGCCATGTCTACTGGCTCAATTCAAAGTATGATCAGTGTACTTGGATAGAGTCAAAGCAGCTCAAAGAAGGGACTCACAGTTGTAAAGGATAATATCAGAGGTGCAACAAGGTCAATTTAAAGATTTTGTGATTAACAATGAGGGTGTAATGCATTTAGGCACTAGGTTGTGCGTACCAGATGTGGATGAGTTGACAAAAGAGATTATGGAAGAAGCTCATTTTTCTGGTTACAGTGTTCATCCAGGTTCTATCAAGATGTATCATGACCTGAAAGATACTTACTGGTGGAATGGGATGAAAAGAGGCATTGCAAAATTTGTATCCAAATGTCTCACTTGTCAACAAGTGAAATTGGAACATCAGAGACCCTCAAGACTGTTACAGTAGTTGCCCATTCCATAGTGAAAGTGGGATGTGATTGCTATGAATTTTATGACTGGGTTGCCTTGCATGACTGGAGGTTATGATGCCATTTGGTTGATAGTTGATAGACTAACTGTACGCACTCTCGGTTTGGGCCAGCAACGAGAGCCTGATGATGAGAAAGTATAGACTTTGAATGCAAGGAAACCCAAAATCTTCTTTAGAATGGACTAGAAAGCCCAACTACCAAATCCAAGCCCAAAACTTAGAAAACCTATCCTAAAACCCATGAGCCCAAGACCAATAGGAGCCAAGCCCATTTGGCCCAGAGGCCAAAACACTGGCCAGAGCTAAAGAGACAATTGCCACTTCGGTGAGGCAATCGTCTCTTTGAAGAGGCAATCGCCTCATCGCCTGCTCCACTTGTAAGCATTAAATACCTATTTGATAGCTTCTTCAGAGGAGTGGGGTCCACACCTTACCTTCTGCAATTTGAACGTAAATGTTGATTTTTTAAGAGAAAAAAAAGTGGTTAAAAGGTTGCATAGGGAGAAAATAAAGAGGGAGGTCATGTCGTGGGGAAGTGTGGAAAAGTGAGAGTGAGTAGTTTATAGGCTAAGGAAAGTGGGTAGAAAGAAGAGGACTGGGGTTTTTAAAAAATAGGACTTTCTTAAGAGCAAAAAAAAACCTGAGAAGGGAGAAAAGAAAGAGAAGAAAAAAAGAAAAGAGTGAGTTTAAGCTTGAAAGCTGCATTTCTTGGGAAGAAGAAGGCTCACCTTGCATTCAGATGGTTCAAATCAACAAATCCATCTCTGAGGGCCAAATTTAGGAGCTTCAAACCATCTTTAATCAGTAATAATATAGTTATTAATTTTTGTTCATATTTTATTGTCCTTAAATTGATAGTTAGTTCATTCCTCTTAATATTCAATGTGATTTTGTGAATCTTTGTGCATAATTATTAGTTTAAACTGCATAAGTCTTTATTTAAATATCTGTTATCTATCAAGTTTGCGTCGACATCTGTGAACTAGGTGACACGCCTCTTCATTTGCAATGAATAGTCACCTGGACAGTATTCATACTATTCATGTTTTTTTGTTCCATAACTCCAAAATTTTTTCTGTTTTAACTATTTTAACCAGAAGGATGAGAGCAACACACTCGTATATTCGGTTTTCTTTTATTTGGTCAAATGGTTAAATTTTTATGTGATTGAAATTAAGTTTTTATTTGTTTGAAACGTTACTGTTATAAGTTTTGTAAATGTTTTGGCGAATCTATGATTGACACGTAGCAATTCCATTGTTCATTGAGTCCGGCCCATTTGTTTTCTGTGATTTACCTTTTGATGAACCGAACCAAAGAAGACTAAACTGACTCAGTTTAGTTCGGTTCTGTTAGATTTAGTTCAGTTTAGTTCGATTCGATCTGGTTTGGTTCAGTTTGATTCATTTTGGTTTGATTCAATTTCGGTTTATTTACGTGGGATTATTCTTTTTATGTGTTTTCCTTGCCATATACCATGATTTTGCATGTAATATGTCAATATATTTTGTTTAATTGAATATTTTTTTTATATTTGCTTAAATATTTGTGGTTATTATGCACGAACTAATAAGTTGGACTCTCCATTTTTGCTTGATTAATTTCATATTTATGGGAAGTCTAACCTTTTTTGGTTTTGCAGGGATTCTTAGATATTTGTGATAGTTTAATGCTTTTATCCTTTTATTATTATTATTAATTAAAATTTATTTATTTTGTTTAATTTGTAATTATGAAAAGTATTGTAATCCTTAATCCCTTCCCCTTTCATTTGGAATGAATGGTTGTAAATTATCATTATTTATGTTGAATGTCGGGGTGATAAGCATGTAAAAGGACAAATGTGCAAATTTGGTAAAATGTAAAAATAGGAAATGCTTGCAATCCACACAATAATAAGGAAATAATCTAATAATCAAAGGTAATAAAATACAAAATACACATGGAAGCCAATCGCAAGGTTGGGTGGGCATTCAAAAGTCCATACCTAGTTTCTGAACTTGATCTCTGAAGATGGCTTCTAGGCACCTATGTGGAATTCAGTTGTTGTAAGTGTGTCCCGACTTTTATCCGGGTGGTGACTCCATCTCTGATTAAGATTTAGGACCTAATTCCTATTTCATAGTGGGCCCTAAGCCCACACAGTGTCATGGTTGCCAACACTTGGGCGCGCGCTGAACCCCGCCGCCTATAGTGGCGACTCCACTAGGGATAGAGAAACTGATTCTAGTGTTTTGTAATTTATCATCTTTGATTATTTCTTTATTTCCTTTGCATTTTATTGCAGTCATTACACATTCCCACACATTGTGCACAGTAGTCCCAATTAGCCCGATAATGATAATTATTTTGCTACCTATGTTTCACTCAAACCTAGTGGTGGAATATTTGGTTATTGTCACTCACGACACGTACTATCCACGTCGTACGGACCCTTGAGTGGGGAGACGTAAACGGATGTATATAGCTATGGGAGCCGAAGCTTTTTACGCTTGACTCAGCTCATGTAATGACCTAGTAACTTCCACTAAGATTTTTCCAACTGTGTGTTTTATGCCATATAACAATCCTTGTAATAAAGCCCAAGCTCATTAAAGATCGACTATGCCAAAGTTGGGCCTTTTATGCTCACTATGGCCCATTAATATGGACTTTGGTTTTATTCCAAAGAATTACTACTTGTTAGCCTAATCTTAAGAGATTTGTTACATCCATCGGTTTTTTTATTCCCCGTTGATAATCAAAACTAGGCCAACAATCGTAGGATAAAGAACTCACCATTAAACTCGCGTGTGGGAGAAATAAAGGCAGAGTTATTGATTGAAGAACTTTGTCTTTTTTGTTATATATGTGTAAATAGAGTATATGTTCTTTTCTTTCTTTATTAAAGTGAGTCTGCATTTCATGCATACATGACATTTATTGAAATTTTTTTCACAAAAAATGAAAATGAACAAAAAAAGGAAAAAGGTGCATTTTTCTTAGCCATGAGCCTCTTCTTGTTTGGAAGCAGATCAAGAGAATTTGGCCCATTGATATTAAGGATCCAATCGAATAATTAAGGCCAATTTACAAAGGAGTAGAATGGAGGGACCCTCTAATTTTGATTTTTAATCTTTCAAGAAAGAATTATTGAAAGAGATCAGGGATGAAACGCGACAAATGGTTAAGGACATATTCGCTGAGATGATGGGAAAGATGCCTGTGGATGGAGAGGACTCTGAAACCAAAACTATTGTTGGTGAGCCATTCAAAGAAAAGTTGAAAGCACCAGCAGATCTAACTAAGTCTGAGTGGATGAAGGACATGACAAAGCAGATGAATCAATTGTAGTCTGCACTGAAGAAATATGGGCAAAATCTTAACTCTGATAACTTGGACCTAGATTTAGAGGAGGAAGAACTGTTGCCCCCGAAATAAAAATTTCCAAGTATGAAGAAATACTCTGGCATTAATGACCCTCACTTGCATTTAAAGCAGTATATCACTTACATGAAGGTCACTGGGTTGACTAAAACTCAGATTGTCAAACAGTTTCCATTATCCTTAGAAGGAGCTGCTATCAATCGGTACTACACTCTGGAAGTGCATGTTCAGCAAGGCTGGAAAGAGTTGTGTTCAACCTTCATCAAGCAGTATAGGCTACATTCACAATTTGAAGTATCTCTCCAAGAGCTACTGAATACGATGCAAGGATCAGAGGAACCTTTCACAGACTTTCTGACTAAGTGGAGAGAAAAGTTGGCCCAGATGAAGCATAGACCTGCAGAATCATACCAGTTGATCATAGCCATACAAGCATGCATTCCACCTCTGGACAACAAACTAAAGGACGTGGGCGTAAGGGACTTCAAGGAGCTATATCGATTTAGAGTACAAGTTGAAGCTGACTTGAATGAGAGCATTCATGAATAGTCGATGTCAGTTATAGTTGTAATGATTTTGAATAATATTTTGCTGCAACAATTTTTTCTTTATACTAATAGATGTTTGATTGCCTGATTTACATGATTATAAATTTACTATGATTGTGCATGTTATCTTATGCTTGAATGAGAGAGAGATTTAAAAAAAAAGGAAAAGAGCAAAAAAAAAAATTAAAAGGATCAAATCTCAGAATTGACTTTCAATTTCCCTTCGGGCACTTTCAATCTCAACTTCTCCCAAAATGAGTTCACCTTGTTCACCGAAATAAAAAAACATAGAAAAATAGCAAAAAAGAGTATATAGAGCAAAAGAAGGAGAAAAAAAAAGAAAAAGAAGAAATAAAGGAGAATAAGGTGAAATTAAGGAAAATAAGAAAAAGAAAAGCTTTTGTTTTTACCCCCATATTTGAAAAGTCAATCATGTGTGACCCTTTTTTAAAATTATCTTTCAATGACAATCTTCATAAATTAGTACTGATGGTACTAATCCCAAAATCCTAATCCAAAATGTCTACCAAATATGAGATGAAAAATGGTTGGTCAGAAAACCTATAAAGAGCTAATCAATAACAAGCATAATATAGCATGCATGGTTATAATGAAAGAGTAATCACTTAAAATGGGCATAATCGACACATATTAGCACGTGAAGTGTCAGACATGGACTCCTATGAGTTTTGCAGCAATCAACAACATGAGTGGTATCAACGCCTAACAATCAGCAGTAAGATTTTTGGGTGATCAGCAGTCGAAGTGGCAATATGAACAAAACAATGGACCAGCATTAGCATGCATTTGCAACCACCCAGCTAGGATCAAAAACTCCCAGAAAGGGAGTGACTTAGGCAAAAGAGGAAAAATAAAAAGAAAAAATGAAAGACCCAGCTAGGACCGAAAACTCCCAAAAGGAGGCAACCTAAGCAAAAGAGGGAATATAAAATGAAATCAGTTGTGTTTTCATTCTAAGAAAAATAATTCAAGAAATCAGAAGATTCTACTTTGTGGTGGAAGAATGATAGGGTCTATCAATTCCTTAATCGGGGACAGACTTGAAGATCATGCGATGTGTTGAACTTCAAGAATGATAGAGTCTTTCAATAAATTCTTAAACTGGGGGCAGGTAGAGTCTCTTATGCATAGAAGGTTAGGTATAATCGTCTTATGACAATGAAGCATTCTTAAAAGACGACCAACCAGGGGGCATTCATTGTAGTCATCATCTCATCTTGATCACGAGGTGGTCTTAATTTCTGTTCCATTTGGATAAATTGGACTCGATTTTTGAATATGAATTCTTTGACATAATAAGGGCCAGTTCCCAAAGATTAACACTAAATAGAAAAGGCATTTGTCTAAGTTTTTTTAAGATTTTTATTTATCCATGCACAGAATCACTTTTGTGAAAAGATGTCCATGCTTAGGTGTATTAGAATGATGCATGTCTTTCACAAACAGTGTACACAAGCTTGAGTTATCAAATCAGTTTTTGAAAGCTTTCAAAGAGCACGATCATCCATACATCAGTGTTGAATCTAGCTACGGTATATAGGATGCTTTTTTTTATTTATTTGTTTTTGCCTGACGCCTGTGTGGCTATATGACATGTTTGTTTATTTCAGCCTGATGCCTCTGAGGCTATACGACATTTGTTGTTTGTTTCCGTCTGATGCCTTCGAGGCTAAGTGGCATGTGTTGTTTATTTTTCCTAATGCCTCTGAGGCTAAATGGCATGTGTTATTTGTCTTGACTAACGCCTCTGAGGCTATACGATATTTGTTATTTATTTTTGCTTAATGCCCCTGAAGCTAAATGGCACTTGTTGTTTGTCTTCGCTTGACGCCTCCGAGGCTACATGGCACTTGTTGTTTATCTTTGCCTAATGCCCTCGAGGCTACATAGCACTTGTTTGTTTGCTTCATCTAATGCCCCTGAGGCTATAATGGCACCTGTTGTTCTTTGCCTAATGCCCTTGAGGCTATAATGGCACTTGTTGCCTAACGCCCCTGAGGCTATATGGCGCTTGTTGTTTGTTTCGCCTAACGCCCCCAAGGCTATAATGGCACTTATTGTTTGTTGTCACCTAACGCATGCATGGCTACATGGCTTGTTTTTATTATTATTTTATTGAATTCACTTATTTTGATTGTCTTGCCTAATGCCCCAGAGGCTACATGGCACGTTGCTTTTGTTTGACCTTGCCTAATGCCCCGACGACTATATGGCACTTGTTATTTATCCCTGCTTGACGCCCTAGAGGCTATATAGTATTTTTTAATCGGTCTAGCCTGAAGTCGGAAGTGGCTATAAGGCTCTCATCTTGTATGACGAGATTATTCTCTAGGACTGCCCCTCGGGCCAGGAAAATTCGAGGATGACGGTGTGAGTTTCTCATTTGTGTTGAGGGACTGCCTCTCAGGCTAGGAAAACCTGAGGATGAAGACGTGAGTTTCCCATTTGTGTTGAGGGACTGCCTCTTGGGCTAGGAAAACCAGAGGATGACGGCGTAAATCTCCCATTTGTGTTGAGGGACTGCCTCTCGGGCCAGGAAAACCCGAGGATGATGGCTTGAGTTTCCTATTTGTGTTGAGGGACTGCCTCTCGGGCCAGGTAAACCCGAGGATGACAGTGTGAGTTTCCTATTTATGTTGTGGGATTGCCTCTCGGGCCAGGAAAATCTGAGGATGACGACATAAGTTTTCCATTTGTGTTGAGGGACTCCCTCTTGGGCTAGGAAAACCTGAGGATGACAGTGTGAGTTTCCCATTTGTGTTTAGGGACTGCCTCTCGGGCCAGGAAAATCCGAGGATGACGGCGTGAGTTTTCCATTTATGTTAAGGGACTGCCTCTCGGGCCAAGAAAACCCGAGGATGACAATATAAGTTTCCCGTAAGTGACAAGTCCGGCTTGATAGAGTTCCCAAAGATCACAACTACAGAAATGATTGTTCGGATTTGAATCCTCGAAGTCTATGGTTGGTGAACAGTGCATCGGGCCAGGAAAACCTGAGGACCACAAACATGTTTTCAAGTTGAAGAATTCACCTCTTGAGTGAAACTCGGGGATCAGGTATGTCGTTTGTTATGTTTTTTTTTGTGCCATATATGTTATTTTTTCAAAAAATTTGAATGCATGAATGTTGTTTTGGGGCAAACTGTGGACACCCTGTTCAATCGGCTCGCGATAGGTGACAAAGCTTGATGATGAAGAGTTTGGCCTTCAAATGCAAGAAAAACCCAAATTCCTCTTAAATAAGCCAGGCCCAGGACCAAGCCCAAGCCCTTGGCCAAGCATTCAAGCCCTAGCCTGCGGGCTGAAGAAGCGATCGTCTCTTTAGTAGTAGGCGATCACTTCCTGATCAGGAGGGTCAACAGGCGATCGCCTCTTCAGCCGCCCACTTACTGCCGCATTAAATGCAATATGTCAATGGCAGTAAGAAGGGGCCCACCACTTCACCTCTCTACGTTGGGATGTGCATGAGTGTATTTTTTTGAGAAAAAAAGAGGGGGCTAGAGGGGATGGTGATGGGAAAGGTGGTAGGGTCATGATGGGAAGCTTTGAGGGGAGCTTAAATGGGGATGAGCAACCAAAAAAGAAGGGGAGGAAGATATTTTTTAGGGACCAGGACTAAAAAAAGGGAGAGAAAAAGAAGAGGAGAGGGGAGTATTCTAGGAAAGAAGGAGGACATTTTTGAATCAAAAAGAGGATTTCAAGCTTCAAAAGATTATTTTTCTTAGAGGAGGAAGGGTATCTTGCATTGAAGCAAATTTCAACGTTTGAAGCCAATCTTTGAGGGCAAATCACTTTGAAAAGCTCATATTTCAATAACAATCTCTATACTTTCAATCTTGGTTCATAGATTTACACAAAATTTAAGTCATTTGCCTGTTCAATATATTTTTGTGTTTATTACTCTTACTACCCAGTTTTAATATGTTCTGTTAAAGTGTTAGGGTCAGTTTAAGGTTTTGAGTATATGTATACATAGTTTACTTAAGGTAGAGGTAAGCTCGTTGTTTTGAGAGTCGTTTGTGCCTGATGATAGGAGACAATCGCCTTCTTGCCAAAAGACGATCGCCTCTCCACCAGAGAGCCAAGAGGCAATCGTCATTTAGACAGGGTTTTGCACGGCTTCGTCTTGCCTTTTATATGAATTTTTGCATGATTTCTCTGGAAACCTATGTCTTTTATGTCTTTTTAAGTTATTATCCATGATTACTACCCATGTAGTGGATTGACTTCAGATATTCGTTCATTTCGTTTTGTATTTACTTTAATCTATGTATTAACTTTATGGACTCCTTTTGTAGGATTTCTTTTGTCCTTTAGGAAGTTTATTTTCGCCTATTGCAGGAACTTGGGGTGAATTTCCACTCAAAGGGAATTGATTCCCTTAATTAGTTATTGAGAGGTATTGTGATGGTTTATTTTCAGTATATTTTTGGTTTATTTTCTGTATATTATCTATATATCAGGGTTTTTTTTGGGTGTATTTTCTGTTTATTTCTCTCCCATTTGAAGCAAAGTGTTGTAATCCTTAATCCTTTTCCGATTTATTTGGAATGAATGGTTGTAAATTATTATTTTTGATGCTTATTGGGACTTAAATGCATGAAACAAGATTAATTTGCAAACTTGGACCTTAATGTAAAATTGGGCAATTGATCGAAAGCAATTTTAATTTACATGTTAATAAAGAAACAATTGAATAATTAAAGGTAATAAAATACAAAATATAAAAGGAGGCCGACCGCAAGGTTGGGTGGGCATTCAAACGCGCATACCTAGTTTCTGAACTCGTTCTCAGATGACGGCTTCTAGGAACCTCTGTGGAATCCAATTGTCGTATAAGTGTGTCCCGGCTTTTATCTAGATGGCGACTCCATCTCCGTTAAGGTTTAACACCTATTTTATATTTTCTAGTGGGCCATGAACCTACACAGTGTCGTGGCCGCCAACACTTGAGCGTGCGCTAAACCTTGTTGCCTACACCAACTTTTCTTAAAATACATATTTCTAACATATTAATTAATTATGTTACAATCTAAACAAATAAATGAAAAATACTAAATAATGATAATTATTTAAAATATTTATTATTTATTTATTGTTCTAATTATTTTATTTTTGTTCATAAAAAAATATGTAATATTTATACACAATAAATTTTGCACATATTTATAGCGAGCATGGGCAGTGCAAACTACCTTTGTACATTATAGAATTAATATAAGAGTGATTAACTATTCAAAAAGGAAAAAAATGGCCACGAGGGCTGCTCAAATCGCCATAAATTTACAGTCACTAGTCATAACCCTAGCACTGCAACTACGGTGTAAAGAAGACGATGAAAAGGAGAAATATTAATATCATAGTCTATTCTTAGCTAGCTACTGCGGTTCATTAATTAGTTTTATTACATTCTATTTTTATATGAATTTTATTAACGAGTTCTAATTTAATAGCATATAATATCTAAAGTTTGAACTTTATATTAATCAGAGCTAATTAAAAATAAAAGTTATGTACTAATATCTTTTGATTCAAATGATAAAAAAATTTAAACTCTGTTAAATAAGGTATCTGATTCGATCTTTATGTATGGAAAAAAAAACGGATTCAATTTGAATTTTGAAATAGTTAGAGTTCTTATGGTTACTAAATATTAGAGATATCAAATGAAAAAAAAAATTATATAAATAGATTTTATTTTCAAATTTGACTCAATAATTCAAAGGAAAAAAGGTAATTAGTTTAATCGTGGGAAGCCATTTTAGTTACAATTTGCAATGTAGCTTGTGAGGACAGGCGAAGGGGAAGATATAGATAAGTTAGAGGTAGAGGAAAGGGAAGGGAAGGGAAGGGAAGAAAACGAGCAAACACAACACACAACCACATATTGAATAGGGTTATCGAGGTATTGTTTCAAAAGAGAAAAAGAAAGCAACATATCAATTGATCTTTACCAAAAAATGGGACCCAACACAAAATGGAGCATTGAATTTATAAAGGTATAAGGCTTGAAAAGGTGATAACACTAACATATGGTGTCTTCTTAATAGACAACTCTTTCACGAAAGGGTTCATAACTATAAATCTCTGGGTTTATTGAATTGAATGCCCCCATTCCCCACAACCGTCATGAATTAGTCCCTTCTGTAATTGCATGTGATCAAACCTAACTATTTTTCCTCCACAGTTCAATCTTCAACATGTTCTGCTTCCAACTTCCAAGCTTCATATTGTGATGAATTCACCTATCTTTTCTCTTTTTTTTGCCCTCGCATCTATTCTTAGATATTTTTCCATCGTTTCGTTTTCAAATTATCAAAAAATTACGTAGTACTCTGAGTCTAATAGGAGCAACAACCCATTAAAAAAAATAACACGTAATCACGTACATGTTTAGTGGTTTTTTTTTTATTTGTACATATACACTTTTTTCCCACCAAAATAAAAACATTGATAGTTACTTTTTCCAAACTACTTTTCCTAAAATGTGTTATAATTTTATTATTTCATCTTACATGTTAAGTTGGAATAACAATTAGGGATGCAATCGAGTCGAGTCGAACCAAGTCAAACTTTGATTAATTCAGATTTAATTTGTTTATAATCGAATTGAATTTTGTTATGCCACTTAGTGTTCCCGAATTTAAGCAAGTTTATAAAATTTTTAAAAATATAAACTATAAATTAAAATTATACATTAAAAATTAAAAATAAATTATAATATATTTAATAAAAAAATAATTTTGTTATAATAATATATTTTTAAAATATTTTTTTACAATAAAAATTTATATATTATATATTTAAAATTAAATTATTAAATATTAAAATTAACTTCTATTTGAATTTATTCATGAATTTTATGAATTGAAATTTGTATAGTTTGAATTCGGCTCATTTATTAAACAAGTTTAAATATACGAATTTGAACAAATTTTTATTGAATCAAATATTAAATTATTTGCTAGTAGCTTAACTCATTTACACCCTGAATTATAATAGTAATTATAAATGATGTGGGTTTTGCAATCTTTGTAATTATTTCAAAAAAAAAAGTCTGATAATATTGCGGAGTGAAATTTTTTTGGCATGGCGGTGGACCGGTTCTAACATGCAAATTGAGCTGAGAACCTTTTTTTTTTTTTAAGATTTGACTTTAGAAAAAAAGTTATGCTTTGTCCGTATGTATGACTTGGTCACAAGTCGACAACTAGGAAACGCCGACTGCCAGGTGGTCCTGTCTCCTGAGGTAGACACGTAGCTACCATATGGTCCCATGTGTTGTCAATCTCTCATTTCCGATAAATAGAATTTTTCCCAAATTCTCGTGATTCCTCCGCGCTTTTAGCCTTTTTCTTTAGCTTGTCATTTTTCTCGTTTCACGCAGCGGCAATTAAACGAAGCATTAGACTTACGTGGCATGTTCAAGTGCCACGTCAGGAGGATTTGTGATGTCATGCTGACATCACAAAGATGAAGATCTATCGTTAGTTAGCATTGGATTGGGATGGAGCCCAGTATGAGCGCCAGGCCCATTTACCGGGCATAGGCCGGTAAAATTGTCATGACCTCTTGGTTCTCACACTCAGGGATTGAAAAATTTTTTTATTTATTTATTTTTTTGGTGTTAAGTATTCGGAGTTCATTGGATTATGATTAATACGATTCGAACTTTAAAATATATTATATTTTATAATTAAATTTATAATATTTAAATATCATATCTTATTTTTACTGGTTAAATATAAAAATTTAAAATATATATTATAAATTTAATTATAAAATAAGTTGTAATATATCTGGAAGAAGCAAAGCTTCCAAATCAAAGAAAATATTTGTAGTAGGATTATGGGTGTGTGGTGACATGTGAATGAGATATCTTTCTCTTACATGCTTTTTAAGGAGTTCCTTGTGAACAAGCAAAGGGTATGGATGAGAGTTGATAGAGAGAAATTGATGCTACCAAAAGGGACCACAAAAGTCTTCAATTATGTTGTTAAGAGATGAGGATGCAATTGGTTAGCTTTGAGAGTCGACTACTTTTATGATTTGAGATCATCAATTTTAAACTGGTTAAATTTCTCACAAAATTGAGATAAATAAGGCAATGGCAACCTTTCAATTTCAAATCACTTATATCTAGAGCATTAATAAATTAGTAAAAGTAAAATTTGTCGGCTTCTATCATGTCCATATATTCATGGCCAAAACTAGGGAGTGTAGGGGCAATAGCCCTCCCAAAGATTTTGAAATTGAAAAAAATTTTGTCTACAAAATTTGTAACCCTGTAAATTTTGGATTTTTCTGTCGGTGATATAGTAGCGTAATAGTAACTTCTCTATAATAATATCTTAAAATATATGATGTAGTAGTTTAATGGTAACTTATTTATAATACTATTGTGAAGTGTATGATTCGAATTATATTGTCATCAATTTGTAAAATTATTTTAACTTGATTTATAAAGGGAAAAAATGTCATTTATTGTGCAATCTATCAGTATTTAAATCACTTGAGCTCCTTATTAATAAAAAAGAATCAAATATTCTCTTAATTTTTTTTGTTTAAACAGCCTTATTTTTACCTAAAACCATCCTTATTCTACTAAATTCAATTTTAGCTCGTAAATATTTAGTTCTAGTTCAGCTCCTGCATTATAATTCGATTTGTACATGAATGCATTATTCTCATAAATGCAAGTAAAATAAAATTATAAAATCTTACCATAAATGCTTGATCAAATCTGAACATAGGTACCTAGCTAGAGGCTGTGTTTTAGAACAAAGCATTCATGATGACCATATCTAACATAAAAGCCTAAGAAAAAAACACTTTAAGCTAAATTATTTGTATTGAAATTATTTGAGATTACAAATTCCAACTTCACTGGGGAGCTCATGAAGTCAAGTGCCAGCAAATTACAAACAATTTATGTCCATAGCTCCAACTTCTAACAAGATGAACAGGACACAAAAAGAAAAGGCTGAAATGTGGCAGGCAGTGGCACTTCAAATCTCTGTATGAATCCACCGCCTCTTTGACAATCATTGGCTTTTTGAAGATGATTTATTTGGCTTTATCTTATTATACATATAATTGTTGATGAGACATGTTTCTGCTTCGAACATTATACATACTTTTTCTACCCTATGGTCCCTCCTCTTATCTTCTTCACATATAATTTGAAGCTATTTTCTCTGCTGTTATTTGCCACTTCGTGCCCTACCATCTTCTCTCTGTCTTCTGTTCAGCCTCTCGGTGACAAGGATAGCGTTTTTGTTGGACTTTTTTTTAGTTTATAGCAGCAGGTGCTCCTATGTTATGTGTTCTTAGAGCCTAAGAGTTAATTTTCTTTGCCTCCTTTTATCATCTTACCTATTGAGTTAAATTAATTAGTGTAATTGACTGTCGATATCAATAGTTCATAGTTCAGAACAGAAAAAAAAAATCTAATAATTAATTATCTCAAATGTTAAAATTTACGAGTGATCATATATCATCCAATATTTCAATCTTTTTTGCTAAGTAACTTGTTAAAATAAATATTTATTTATACCCTGATATTGGATGTATGATATATATTTTAAATATTTTACATTTAATCAATTTAAATTTGATAAAAACTTTTAGTATAATAGTCACTAATTAACTTATATAGATGCCACATATATTAAAATTGAGCGTAATACGTTTGTAATAGATTTTGATTATGAACTCTCATCTGTAATTTTAAAATAAAAACTTAATGGGAATAAAATAGTTTTCAAAAACTCACTCATATTTAGTGAAATCATTATCAGAAGTAGAAAAATAAACAAATTTGATCTATAAACTATATGAATGCAGGACGACAATAAATTTTATTTCGTCATTTAATATCTAAAATGTCAAATTCGATGTAGAGACTATTCTCTTTCTCTTATAAAATTATAAATTTAATTTCTAATGATTATATTTTATAAAATTATAAATGAGAATGTGTGATGTGGGGATAAAAAAAATAGTAATTGATTATTATAATCTCTCATGAAAAATATTTTTTTTAATTGGGATAAAAAAATTTTACTTTTGACCTATTAATATCTTCAAAAGAGTTGTATTATTAAACTACTCAACTTTCGAATGAATAAGTAACTAGATAATACAACGAACTGGATGATACAATGAACATCAAATTTGTCATGTAACCTAGTCAAATTATTTCTATTTCCTTTGAATATCTAAGGAACTGTTCAGCATTGTCGAAAATGGCAAATAATTTAGAAGACTTATTCGATTCCAGATATTTAATAAGTAAGAGATAATGCTTAATGAATGAAGCAATATATACATAAATATTTATTTGAAACAAAAAGAGTCAAACATAGCGGTGGACGTAACTATAGAAGAATGGGGTGTGACCCTCTTGTCTCATCAACGTAATCAGTCCCCACTGGGAAAACACTTTTGAAAAATTCTACATTTAATTATTAATGGGATAATTATAACTATAATTTGTTTATAACTTAGTCAATTTGCTGATCTCATGAAATAGAGTTTTTAAACATTAATATTTTTGAAAAACTTTAGACTTTTGAGACCTAATTGCATATCATTCATCTTCTTGATTAATTTATTATTTGTAAATTATGATAAGAACCCTTTTTGTTTAATTCTTCTCACTTTTCATGCGGATCAAGACTTAGACTTTTTTATATATGGCTACATGTTGTATTCTTATGGAACCCTCGGACTCAGGTAAGTTGACTTGTGCTGCAATTCCACCGACTATGTGAAGCCAGATTGGAAGTCGTTGCGGAGATGGAGGTCAGTCACTGACAGGGAGGGGTGTTGGCATTTTAATTAATTAGCTCATACAATTAGTTCAGAAGTTGCCATATA
>CATIWM010472194.1:0-11054 GCA_949671775.1 Mallotus repandus
AAAATGCATGTAAGTTTCATCTTACACCTAGACACTTGTTAAAAAGAATAACAAGAAAACTCTTCTCTGCATTGAGAAGAAGAAAAAATGAAAGGAGAGAAAGAGGGCAAGTCTTGCATGTAGATGGAGAGAAATCTTAAGCTTTTGTTTCTCCTCTAGAAGCAAGAAACCGAAATTAAATCACTTTGGAAGTTGAAGGTCAAGTGAGCTAAATTATCATAGAGTTTAAAAAAAAGAACAAGAGCTTTGAGTTGGCTTGAGTTTTGGGTAGATCAAGGAAGCATTGAGGTAAGAATCTTTGAATGATTATAAGAATTATTGTAGAATGTATATGAGATTAGATTAAAGTTGCATGCAAAGAGATTTAGATAAGGAATTAATACAGAATTATTGAAGTTGTATATTGTTAATGTTGAGTTTGAGCTAGAACTAAGAACTTCTTTGTAAATTGTGATTAAGAGCTACTTGTGGCCCCGGAATAGAGTCTGTTAAAGCAGGGAGAGGATAAAGAGAAGGCAAGCTTTAATTGTGAGTGAACCTTTAATTCTCCATCTTGTTTCGGTGTTCTTCTTGGTGCGAATTTTCAGCTTTCCGTATTGGTTTTTGCTAAAAATTTTGATGTTTTGCGTGTGGCTCTTCTCTGTTGAAAACTAATTTCGGTATTGGACTGAAATTTGGTATCTGTTCTTGCTTCCTTGTTGAATTTATGCTTCTGGAAATTTTGAAATTCATAGTCTTTGGCTTAGTTCTTTTTGCTGAAATTTGTCCCTTAGTTACTCTGAAGTTTTATTGTTCTTTACATTTCCCTTTTATGAATTTGATTATACAGCTACCCTTGAACTATGACGTGATTTTTCCTTTAAAATCTTAGGAAGTTACATCTTTAATATTATTAAAATGTTGTTGTATACCTATGGAATTAATGTTAAATCACATTATTGGAAGTTTCAGGAAATGTGTATTAGTAACTTGACTAGTATCATAAAATAAAAGGAAAAGGGGAAAACATGAACTTGACCTTTAGACTCCAGGTTTTATTTGGCTTGTTTTTATCAAATCTTTAAGAATGTAAATATGATAAAAAAAAAAAAAAAGAACACAGGCCTTGGATTGGTTCAGTAATTCTAGGTTAAATGGCTATTAATTTGATTGTTAAGTTGATTCTTTGATGGCCCTAAATTGAAATCTAATGGTTTACATGATTAGCTAGTGTATGCCTAATTAACTTTGAAGAAATTCTTTTCAGCTACAACCGATTTGAACTATTAAATGAACATTTATTTTATATAATCATTTGAAAATATTACCATGAATCTTGAAATTTTCATTGATAATTCATTGTTGTTATACCTGTTAACTAAAGTGTAGAATTATGTGGAACTAAAGTCCAGAATTTTGTGAGATTAAATGGTAGAATTATGTAAAACTAAAGTGCAAAAATTCTGTGAGATTAAAGTGCAGAATTCTATGGAATTAAAGTGTAGAATTCTGTGAGTTAAAAATGTAGAATTTGCTGCTTAAATAATTTAATTACAATGCTTTATAACTGAACTTGATAAGTTTTGCAAGGTAAAACTTAATGGCCTTCTAGTTGCTATTGAGTTTACCAGTTATTGAACCATGAGTTTTGCAAAATTAGTGATGTTTCTCTCAAATTTAAATTGATTTTAAGTTCAAGATTAATCGTTCTATTTTTTATTATAATTGGTTTGACCATATCTTTGTAAATACAAAAAATTAATATTAATAAGTTGAATAACGAACACGAGTTGAAGCTACACCGGTTAAGATTATTAATCATGTGTTTTAGAAACCTTATGATCATGAAGATCTTGATCAAAATTTTTGTATACTTAAGAATTTAGCACTTGAATTTGAAAAATATTTCGGAAACTATATATATATATCTATGTGTGTGTGTGTGTGTGTAAATATTGATTATTAAATTAATTATGCTTGCTTCATTAAGCTATTTCCTATTTTACTTTAAAAAGAAATAAGTCTTGCTTTTAAATTTGTACATACATGTGTATTTTATTTAATTACCAGCTAAGGTAAATATTTCTTGTATGTATCTAAGTTAAGCATAAGTATTAACATTAATTTGTGAAAGATAAATAAATATTTAATAGCATAAATATTTGAGTACTCTCTAAATATTTTCTAGACATTTTGTTTAAGAATTAAGTTTTTGATGAATATATTTAAAATGCTAGTGAACTTGATGTATTTATTTTGGGAATGCTGAGAAAGCTACTCTAATACAAAAACAAATATCTAAAGGAATTAACTAGCAGAATGCTCACTTCCGAGCTAATGTATTTCTGACTTTGAAATTCATGAGTGAGAAGTTAAGGGCACAATCTTATGAGTTTAATAGAGTATATCTCTATTATTAGAATATTACATTTGATTATCAATATTTTTATGCTGCAATTGTCATGTTCAGTGTTGTCATGGAGTATGATGAGTCTTGTCAGAGATTTTAATTATAGTTTTCTCTAAAAGACTGTTATGAGATGTGTCGACTATATTGGCCAATAAATAATAACTGTCTTATGGACATTGCATAAATTCATTATGCCTTTGGGGTGAATTTATGTGGTTAACAAGTATGCGTACTAAATTTATAAGTTGATATGCTCCAAGAAGGAGTTGTATTTTATAGTACTCCAAGAAGGAGTTATATTTCATTTTGCTATGAGAAAGAGCTATTATTTCAAATTGCTTTGAGAAGGAGCTATGTAATTATTTTTGTTGTGAGAAGTAGTTAACTATGAACTTGTATTTTCAAAATACAGTATGTTTATAAAGGTGTAATGTCTAGTATGTGATATTCAAGTCAATAATTAAATTTATCTAGACATGAGTATTTGTGCTCTAATGCTCATAATTTTTATATCTTGTGGAATATGCTCAGATTCATAAATTATGAAAATACACTCAGAATTAAAGTATATGAAACCTTGATAAAATTATAGAAATAAATAATTCGGCATCCATAAACCAATAAAGTGATGTTTAATACTTCAAACCGTCCCTTGAATTTCAAATTTAATTGTTGTGCAATTATTGTACTGTTATTATTCTATATTCATAGTCGACATTATTTTTGGTATTTTCATTATATATATTTCTTAATCACTCACTGGGTAATTTCCTTATGAAATTACTCACACTCACTTTCTTGTATATTTTTCAGTTTAGGCTATATATATTAGTTGTATAGCTAGAGACTTTCAAATGGCGGTGCAGTGCAACACCATGACTTATGAGGTTTCTGAGTAGGAGACAAGGGGGAAGTATGTCATATGTCATGACACAGATGTTGTGTTTGCTTTCAGTGTTACTGTAGAGCCAATTGGAGTGGATATGCATATTACAGCCATTAGAGAGGAGTATATGGACTTTATATGTACCATTATCCAAGTCATTTATGACGCTAGCACTGGAGTTCAGGTCTCTCTGACCTGGATATGAGTTGGCATGATGAGATCCACTTTTGTCTTTTTTGCTTTTGGCCTAGCTTATTTCCCCCTTGGACTGTGATAAGTTTACTTCTTTTTACTCAGTATTTAAAAGGGTTGAGTTTTATTAAGGCCTATGATGTGCTAAAGGATGAATCACATTTAGCATGCTCTGAGGGAGGTGCTTTTGAGAGAGTTATCAAAATACTTATGTGTATTTCATTTTACTTGTATTTTTATATAACCAGTACTCATGTATTGTATTATGGATGTTTAGTGCTTAGGTGATAGGACACCTTACTTACTATGTATATATTTATTTTAAGTTAAGATATTTAATACTGCTTGCCATCGTTTAAATTTTATAGGAGTTAGTTGTTGTGTATATATATAATTATGTCATTTACATATTCAAGAGATATCATGTTAATAGAATATTGAGGTTAGTTGTTTGGGTAATGCTATTCTCTAATGGTACCACCATCGATAACATGATATTATATGAGTCCAAGCAAATACAAGCATTGAATCAGAAGATGTCCAAGATGGAAGAGCTTATAAGAGGGCAAGGCATAGGGTATTCATTTGACTTTGATGACATATTATGCATAAAAGGTAACAAGCTGTCAGACAAGTTCAAAATGCCTTAATTGCAGAAGTTTAATGGTTTCGGAGACTTGAGAATACTTCTTAGCCAATACTAAACTGCTATGAGCACCACTAAAGCCCCTTTATTGGTTGTTACAAGGTTGTTTGTGTTATCTCTAGAATGCATGGTCGTAAACCAGTACCATAGGTTGGAAAAGTCAATTCTAGTTGATTGGAAAGAATTGTGCACAACTTTCCTAAAGCAGTATGAGTATAATACCAAGTAAGAGGTATCCATCAGAGACCTGGAGCTAACTAAGCAAAAGTCAAATGAATCTTTTTCAGATTTCTTAATGAGGTTCATGAATAAGGTAGGGTTAATGAAGAATAAGCTAGTTAAGAAAGATCAGGTGAGGATGATTATGCGAAATGTTTCACCTAACTTGGTTGAAAGGCTGCAGATGATGAATCCTATAACATTTGTAGACCTGTATGATGATGGTTTGCAAGCATAAAAGATTGAGAATGAAAAGAAGAACACAAGAAGTATAGGAGGAAAGAATTACCAAATTGGGGGCACATAACATGGAAACACTAGTCAAGTTATAAAAGTTCATGCAGTACAACAGACAAGGAGATTCTTAAACTTTAATCAGCTTTTATCAAAAGTCATAGACCGCTTAGTACAGAAGGACTCACTTTAACCTACAATCTATTCTAGAGCACCAAATCCAAATAGCCCAAACTATGACCCAAACAATTATTATAAATTTTATTAGACCATTGGACATCCCACAGACACTTATGTCTGCCTCAAACATGAAATTTAAGACCTCATAGATGCTAGAAGAATCACAGACTCAGAAAGCAAAACCCAAAACTAAAAATAAAGAAATAACCCATTTCCAAACTATAGAAATGTACTTTTCCCAACCACAATGATGATTAGTTTAAGAATTAGCAAAGAGGAAGTTCTAAATCCCTTCATAGATCTAAGTGTGACGCCCATTGAGAAATCTTTTGATGCCCTTGGGGATATAAAGAAGCCCGTAGCTCTTAAAAATCTATAAAGAGGGACTAAGGAAGAGGTGATGAAGGAAGTCACTAAGGAAATGCAAGAATAGCTGATGTGTCTGCCACTTGAAGGAGAACCACCACATGTAACACCCCTTCCTACTGACACCCTCTTTGCATATTATCACAGTATAATAACACATCAAACGCACCAACAGGGAGGAATGTTACCTAAAACTAACCTCCATTGGTATAATCAATTCAATATCACTTAAAATAACTATCCAACAATAAGCATTATAACAACTAGCTTAATTAGTTAACCATAAGTTAAGATATTTACACAAGATGGCAAGAGAGATATTAACTTCAAATGCATATTATAATATTGTCCATATTACCAAAATACTAAAATTACATAACTAGCTCCCTCTTACATAATACACTTAGTACTAAATCAAACTTATTCATGTACTTTCAAAGGTCATGCACTAATTCCTAACATGCGCTTTCATAAAATTTTCAACACTCATTTTGGAGTCCTAACTTCACTTCCACACTTAAGTCATTAGTAGCTACTCTGTAAAAATTATGTTAGGAGAGGGGTGAGTACTTTCAATACTCAATGAGTGAACAACAAAGGAAAGTAATAAATGGCGTGAGAAAATGAGAAGGAAATAGATCATGGTTTCATATATATACTCACAGTTCACTAGTGGTTTGTATCGTAAACAAATAATACCAATTTACTTAAAAGTATTTTTGTAGTAGGTCATTTATATAAAATACTCCACAATATTATAATATCAAAATCTCAGGTAATCCCAATAACATTAATCATAATAAAATAACTTACTGCAATATAAGGACATAGCTTCATGAAATAATTCATAATAAGAGCATTACCAGATACATATACAACATTGACATCAGATATAGTGTGGACTCATACTATACCAAAACCAAATAATAACATTAGTATGCATACAACGCCTTAAGCCAAAGATATATATTTGATGCCTAGGGCCGGATGCATATTTTATCTGGTAGATGTAAGGCCATGCCTAGAATATATGTAAAGTTGTTGCCTGAGGCTAGATACATATTTTGTCTATTGTTTGGCAATCGGGTGAAATTGTCGGAAGTGAGATATATAGACAAAATATGTATCTAGCCTCAGGCAATGACTTTACATATATTCTAGGCATGGCCTTACATCTACCAGATAAAATATGCATCCGGCCCTGGGCATCAGCTATATACACTTCAAAATATGTATCCCCAGGCAATGGCTATAAATATTTTCTAGGCATGGTCGTACATCTACCAGATAAAATGTGCTTCCGGCCTCAGGCATCGGCTATACACACTTCAAAATATGTATCCGGCCCCAGGTAATGGCTATGCATATTTTCTAGGCATGCCTTACATCTTTAAGGTAAAATGTGCACCCGGCCCCAGGCAACGACTATACACATTTACCAGCTGTGCCATGTCCTAGACATGGTCTTACTGCCATGTCCCAGACATGGTCTTACTGCCACCAACATACAATGTTTATTCATTGCTTTTATTGCTTAAAACACATTCATCAATTGCTTGTTGATAATTACTATATACACTTTTCACTTACAAAATATCTCTCACATGTACCAAAAATATACTTAAAATCAACCTTTTGTATACCAAATATATTACCATAAGGTATACTCTAAACGACTCCTTAAAATAAAATATTTCAACCACTTTTCATTTCTAAACTCATATACCTTTGGATTGTAAATATACACTTCGAATACTTAATCAATGCCTTAGGTATAACTTTGGGGTAAGGGCACATAGATTTTACTTTTAATTTCACAAAATATTCTACTTAATATACATGCATGTCCATAGTTACATGTACGTTGTCCACTTGAACTTCACGCCCATTAGAGACCCACAATTATCCTTAATTTCAATATGTTCACATTTGGATATGATCACCACTGATCCACTAACATGCCATTAGTATCCCATAACCTAACCCTACTATTTACTCAGCCAAAACTCAATTGAACTAAATATAATGATTCTGCCAAGGCAGATTTATAGGGCTAACTTTGAAAAATTCTTGAGAATTGTAGGGAAGGATTTGGAAGCTTAAATTTAAATAAATATTATATCTATTTATCTAGTTTATACCATAAAAATTTCACCTCAACTTGATAACCATAAAGAAATTTATAGAGGTCGAATCATAATATGCTCTATTACTCTGACAGATTGAGCATTAAAAGTATGGCTTTGTTCGACCATCATAAAAGCTAAATCAGCTCTACCTCAAAGATAAAAACTTACAAATAACATTTCCAAGTTTCTATAGAATTAATATTTACCTCATTTGTAGTTTAAGAGCTAAATTTATGGTCTTTTGAAGTTTGTTAGTCCTACTCAATAGACTGTCAGCTTGGCAGAATTCACAGGGTGCAATAAAAAATTCATCCAAAATTCTATGGTTTATATTCTTAAAAAAAATTCTCCAGATTTAAATATGTGTATATCTAGAGTGGTTTTCAATATAGGGAGAGCAACATCAATACTAATTGAGCATGGTCAAGCTGTCTATAGATTGTTCGCACTAAAATGTGTAGCTCTAAAAGACCATTAAAATGACAGAATTAAGTTTTTATTATTTCTAAAAAAATTGTAGTTGACACCTTCAGGTTTCTATAGACATAAATTTTATCTCATTTGGAGTTATAAAACTTCATATATGGCTTACATACTTTTACTGTTCACGGGTGCACTGAATTACTGAAACTTCAATGGTACATCTTTTTGTTCCTAGATGAATTCTCAACAAGTATAAACCAAGACTTACATAACCTTCACACAAATCATACTTAAAAAATTTAACTTCAACAAGTAGTTTTGGAACATTAAATTTCAGAATTTTTCAAGAATTAAAACTCAACTAAACAAAGAGTTCCAAAAAAATAAACTTTAGAAAACAAGTAGTAACTTAATTTTCACTTACAAAAAAATAGATGTTCAATTAAATAAAAAGAATCCACAGAAAAGCAAAAGAAAATTTCACTCGCCTTGCTAGAGCTTCTTCACCTATTCCTCCCCATTTTTTTTTTTTTTTTTGTTAAGAGAAAACTCAATATGGAAACATCCTTATCCCAAAAGATAAGTATTACATATTAAAAAGATATTTATGGCCCTTAAGCCACATTAAAGGTGACACATGTACTCTTCTTTAATCCTCTAATTAATTAAATTAATTTTATTTTTTTTAACTTGGTCCCCAAGTTATTATTATTATTATTATTATTATTATTATTATTATTATTATTATTATTATTATTATTATTATAATCCAATCCATTTCAAAATCTCAATTTCACTCCTCAAACTTCCTTGCCTTCATTTTCTTTAACCATCTCTTTCTAATTTCTTCAAATTTATTTATACCAAGATAATTAATTCCCAATTCTTTCTTATCTTGTATCTTAATATCTCAATAATTATAATCATACGTAATTATAATGCTCTTGAGGGTACGGATGCTACACCACAAAACCTAGCATCCTTAGCATTTAGAATTAGAAATAATGTTGTTAATGCTTTTTTTAGTTAACATTTCGATTCCTTAAGAACTTTTTTTGATTTATTGATCGATGATATGAATTATGATTTTATTTATTTTTGTAATGAGCATCATGATGGTACTGTGCATTATGATATTAATCACATATGCTTGTTTGACATAAATTCGATCCAATTAGATTCATTCAACATGGGCACAAATAAAAATTCAAAGAACATTCCTATATCACATGATACAACTTCTGATGGTAGGAAATTTGAGGGAAAAATAAATGAGTGATAAAAAAGAAAGAGAGGATCTTATTGATGAAAATATCTGCGAAAGGATAGATAAACAAAAATTCGAGAAATTAAACAATATTCAGTGAGAAAAATATTCAAGACTATCTGATAATAAGAGTTGTATTATGTGATGTAATGAATGTACTCGTTTTGGCCCTAATGAATGAATAAAGTTAAATGTGAAATTTTTGTTCAAACATTGCATATTAGTCCTTATCATATTACATAAGTGTCATGACCTGAACCTCGTGGGCATATGACCGGCACTAGGGAATAGGAAAGCATGAAGCTTCTGAAACCTATAGTAAGCCTAAAAGATTTATCACAATAAAATTAACCACTTTAAAATTAACGAAAATTTGATAGAGTTTTCTCTATACTGGGAACAAACCAAAACCTGTAAAATACAAATAACACTCCCAAAAATATTCTTTAACCACCATTACTTCACCACAACATAAATATCAAAACCAAATTCAAGTTCATCATAACATCATCAATATAATACATATATCCACAATAAACCAATTAAATCACAGATACATATTATTCAATACCCAAACTGCTACTGCGATGTCTAGAGTACAAATATAAGTTAATCAACATCAATAGGAACTACATAAAATAGACGGGGAAGAATAAGTCTGACATAGACGAAGAGAAATATCAGTCTAACTATGAGATCCTGAGAAAAATAAATTTGAGTGGAATCAAACCTCACTGAGTGAATTAAAGTTATAAAATGCATGTTGGTTTTATAATAGTTCTTAAAAACCTTTAAATAAAAAATATTCAAAATCCTTTACTTTATTAAAAATTATATATATGTGAACACCTTTTCAAAATTTTATAAATCCCTTTTGTACAAAATTTTCATATGAAATACATTAAAACCTTTAGTAAAAATCATAGTAGAACCCTAAACCTCAATTCTACTAGCCTTTCAGCTCTCTTAAAACTAAATGATTGTTGGTCCTAGAGAGCAAACTCAACCAGGGTTCAGCAACAATTAGTCTCTTACACCAATTATTTACTGGTGCCCAGAGAGCAAGTTTGACCAAGGTCTAACCAGTAAACATATATATGCCCAAAGAGTCTTACTCAACTAGGGCTCAACCATAAACCTACCGAAAGAGTCTCACTCAACCAGGGCTCATAATTAATAATCCTACCCAGAGAGTCTCACTCAATCAGGGTTTACTGTAGACGACGGAGTTTAGCACGAGTCCAAGTTTTATTGCAACTGCGACACTGTTTGAGCTTAGGGCTCGAGGGAACACACTACTATATCACAAAGGCATAGTGTAGAGATGAGGAGTCGCCACGTAGGGTAATAACTGGGATAAATTGATGGTGGTGATAACTTGATCCTCTAAAAGAAAGTTAGCACCACAACTAGGAAGATTATGGATATGGAATACTAACTTCTTTCAGTCTCATGTTCATTTAGAATTAGTTTATGAATTACTATCTTATCCTCTATATACATGCACTTTCATATAAACTCTTAGTTTAACAATCAACTCCAGGCAAACTAGTCATGAAATAACATATAAACAATGCATCCATTTAAGCTCATAATCCCTAAGTTAGTCTAATCTACATTGATTTTAATTAGATGGGCTAAATCTATATGTTTTAATTTACAAGTGAGCCTAATGACTAATGGACCTAATTCCTACTTAATTTTTAAATTAAATGAACCTAAGTCTACTTATTTTAATTCTAAAAAAGGGTCTAAGTCTACAAAATATGAAGGCTTTAATTAATAGGCCTAATTCTACATGTTTTAAATCTAAAATGATCTTAATTCTACAAGTTATGAAAAAAAGCTTAATTAAATGGGCTATGTCTAATTAATTAAATTAAATCTAAGTGTGTCTATGTCTAAATTAGCTAGGTGAACCTAGATCATCTCTAACCTAAAATCAAATTAATTATGGACCTAAAATCCATTTTAATTAATTAACCCTAAAAATCTAATTAAATTATCAAACCTAGTTAATTAAAAAGTGAATCTAGTTATTTAACCTAAAAACCTAAAATTAAAAGCTTAAACCGAAGGAAAACAAATAAACATACAAATCATAAAAATAAATAAAACCAAAT
>CATIWM010472248.1:0-14495 GCA_949671775.1 Mallotus repandus
TAATCCATGGCATTCCATGGATCTTCATAGGTTTTGTTCGCCACCATAGATTCAAATCACCCCATCCATATCATAAACACAAAAATAAACAAGGATTAGTAACTAAAGAATAAAAATGAAAATCAAATCAGATCAAACCAAAATAAAATAGAATAAAAAATAATCAAATAAAACAAGAAGAGAAAGGAGTAAAAAAAAGAACTAGTTAGATGGATGCAGTATTGATTGGCTCCTCAGAGGTTTTGTTTAATTCACCATCTGAATAGATCTCCAGAATTTATTAAGGTATTCCGGCTTCAATTGTGTTTTCTTCAAAATCTTTTAATCACCGAACCAAAAAGAAAACGTTTCTTTGAAAATTCCCAGAACCCAAAAAAAACTTTCTTTTTTTTTTTCCTCTTTGCCTCCTCTCTTTTTTTCCCCCCGTTTTTTCTCCTTCTCTTCTCTACATTCTCCTCTCCTCCTTTTATTCTCCATATATCCAAATCCGTTTCACAGGATAAGTGATTACGTAGAGATAAAATGATCAAGGTTACGGATTATCGATCGGTAATCTAGAATTCCGATCGGAAAAATTTTCAATTCAGTCTGTAAAAATGCAATCGAGCCTTGGGATCCGAAATTCAAATACTAGAGACCTATTTGCAATGATTTTTCATCATCATAGTCCTCTTTCGCATCCATATTCTAGTTATCCTGAAATCGGGTGCTTACAATTATATTTTAGTTAATTTAATTTTTATCAGAGATAAAATTGAAGTTAACCTAATTAAAATAGGAGATAGCATTTCTATCAAATTAAAATTATATTTTAATTAATTTAATTTTACTTTTTTTAGTAAATGACAAAATTATTCAATTTTTATATAATAATGAGTGAAGACCTTTTTATAATTTTGCTTGTCCCCCTCCCCTTCGTGCATTTATATATATTATAGATTATAGATGGAAAAATTACAAATTTGGTGTCTCAACTTTTGTGGTTTTTTTATTTGAGTGTCTGAACTTTTTTTTTTTTTTTTTTTGCAATCAAGTGTTTAAACTTTAGAAAAGCATACCAAGTAGTGTCTTTGACTGATTTAATGCTGACTGAGTGCTCAGTCAGATCAAACATGATCCACTTTTATCCCAATCATTAACCATGTCATTTGCCACAGGTGTTGCATTATTTAAAGGATAAAATTACCCTTATTCAGTCACCCTCAATTTCGGCAGCAGAAGTTAATGTTGACGTTATTTTTGTCAATTTATAATCTTTAATAATGTTAATTTTGTCCTTTAAATAATGCAATACATGTGGCACATGACATGACTAATAACTAGGATAAAATAGGTCATTTTTTACATGACTCAGCATTCAATCAATATTAAATCTGCTGGAGACACTATATTGATATGTTTTTCTAAAGTTTAGACACTTGATTGCAAAAAAAAAAAAAGTTCAGACACTCAAATAGAAAAACCACAAAAGTTGAGACACCAAATTTGTAATTATTTCTATTATAGATATATATAGACACACACATACCAGCAAGGGCATTTATTCGCTTTTTTAAGCTAGACTGATAGTTGTACCCAGTGACCATCCACAATCAGGTTCTAAGCCTTTTCTCACATTGTGCTAGGACTTCAAATCCCTACATCCACCTACCTACCCATCTGTCCTCCCCAATCTCTACAGTGTTATCGTAAGCTCCATACTTATTCCTCCGATATGGTGGACCCATCCAGAGTGAACAACTAAAATTTGCTCTTAACAAAACACCTTTCTGAATAGTTTTGATTATGCATGAGTACATTTGTACATGAAGAGTTGGGAGGACAAAATAGTACTCCATATCTGATCACCCATACTACCCAGCAGACGTCTCCATCTTATCAAGACTCGTACATAATCACCCACAATATGATGCAAACTAAGCAAGCACCAAGCATGAAGATTCACTTACGTACAATGGACTAATTACAAGAGTTAGAACTAAGAAGTTTAAAGATGTTTTACAAGTATTCATGAAGTCCATATGGCATGAGACAAATGAAACTAAGATCCAAGATGAGAAGGAACTTCATTTTGTTCATTTAATTCAAGTTCAAGAAGGGTGCATGGTTGTGCCTGGTTTGAAGCAACATTAAGTTGATTCTATCTTTTTGTACCTTGGTAGCATGATTTGGTATTTTAGTCATAACTTTCGCTACATAAGTCAAATTGAGGTGATTCAAAATGCTATAGAAAGCAAAGACAGAGAGCTACAATTTTCATGAGGACCATTTTGGATAATTTGATCGTCTGCCTTTTGACACAGCCGTGTCAAAAATCTGACACAACTGTGTCTGATTGCAAGTTTTGGGAGTTTGCAGAAATTAAGTCTGACACAGCCGTGTCACCTTTTTGACACAACTGTGCCTATGAGCAATATTTCAAAGAATCAGAGTGACACAGCCGTGTCATTTTTCTGACACAGCCGTGTTTGACGTCAGGCCAAAATTTCTTATTTTTCTAAGTTTTTCTTTTTGATGTTTAGAAAGTTTATTTGTTTCCAACTTTGTTCCTACTTAGATTTTCTCTATAAATAGTTGTTTTAGGGGTGTAAAAAAATAGTTGTTGAATTTTCTTTGATTAATATCAATTTATTTGAGAGGTTAGAGTCCTTTCTTTGGTTCTTAGAATAACTTTGTGAAATTAAGTGAATGCTTGGTACTTTCAAACTTAGTTTGATTTAAACTTAAAATTGGCTTAGTTCAATACTGGATTTTCATTGAACGACCTTTAATTATTTGTAACTGAGGTTTTTAAGTGCGGATTATTTAAGAATCTTGTTGAGAGATAGAATTTTATTGCTTGATTCATTGAACGATCATAGGCAAAGACATTAACATTGAATACGGATTTGGTACAAATTAACCATAAGTTAACCACGTTCGCATCACAATAGCCATAGACTTCATCATATCAAGACCCACAGTACCCTCGAGACAATTATTGTCTTATCTAATATTTCTTTTAGTAATTTTTATTTAAAAATCTCAAGAGTTACGTACCAAAGTTCATATAAGTAGTTGTTCAAAAAAAAAAAAGTCCATATAAAAAGCATGGGATGGGACATAACTTGTTTTTGTAATTAAAAATTGAATATGTATATTTTAAGATCCACCTGGTGAATTCCTAAGCTCGTTGTAGCATGATGACATGGAATCTTACCCAAGAACAGCTTTCCTTTCGTTCTTTGGTGCTTTTTGAAAAAAACTGCTTCCACTGCAAAAAAAATTTTTAATTATTATTATTTATTTACATTTGGTGATAGTTGATCACAAGGAAATCCATTTATTTTGTAACCTTCTGCAATGAATCATCGATCAGCAGAAGAATGCCAATATAACTTATTAACAAATGAAATAATATGTAAGGAAACTATTCATAAACCCCATCAATAACAAGCATTCAAGAACGTGCCAACACTGGCGCGCCTCAACTCCATCTCATGCTACCCACCCACTGAAGATCTAGCAACATAAAGTTTCAATTCATAGTTTAAATTTCACTCAACCTGTGAAACAGCAGGTAGTTTCTCATGGCAATGCCTATACAAAAAAGTTCAAAGATTTTAAGAAGTCATACGGTATTGCAAGATTTGAATGGTACAAATACACTATTCCATTTTGATAAAGTATTGAAATGATTCCATGTGGCTTATATCTATGCTTTTCTTTACCAGCACTGACCCGAAGGAAAGGAACACCGAAGGCACATAACTCATAATCAGACCAACCACATTTCCAGCCTTGTCAAAATACAGCCTCACGACGGTAGCATATGAACCCACAAGCCTCTTTTTTTCCCCTCCCCCCTCCCCAAAGGGACAAGGATCGATGAGCTTAGTAGAAGATGATACAACCCAAAACAGTAGCCTAAAGATTTATGAACTTCCAGTAGTAGAATTTTGTTCTGAAGATCCCACTATTTCTTCAAAGGCTTCCATATCAATGGTCATTTCATCATCAATGTCGGCCTCCTGCACCTCAGTCATAATCTCATCCCCATCTCCAGCAATAGCCTCAATGCCATTTTCTATTGAATTAGGTTGCAACTGTGGTTCTTCATGTCCTTTATCTAGATCATCTGCCTTCTGCATTGCTTGCGGATAAGGATCCATACAAATGGTTAATGTAGATGTAACCAACATATTCTGGAGACAAGATTTGATTAGTTAGTAAAACTAGGCATCAGAAAACTTGACCAAATCAGAAATTACGCAACAAATGAAAATGATACATGTTTCACATTACAAGTCTTTCATCTCTTTTCTTTCTTTTTTTTTTTTTCCCTCAAATCCTGAGGTTATTGGAGCTGGAAAAGTCATGCAATGCAAAACTAGTCAATTATCAGCCTTTGTTTCCAATTATTTCCTCTTAAGGGCAATACTTCCACAAGCTACTAATTACTTTAGGCAATGATCCTAACAGAAGATAAATGCAGCAATTTAAATAGAAGTGTACATTGGACAAAAGGAAAACCAAGCTAGAACAAATTCACATTTTCAATGTGATATGCTTTGCAATTTTAGTTGGAATCAAAAAAAGAAGTTGCTTAGCTAAATACTACTAGATAATGAAGGGAAGTTGAAGACTCATATAGGACCCAGATTCTGTGAGTACCTGCCCAGAATGATGGATATTCTAATGCCAAGCTAGACTAAAACATGGATGCAAGTGTATGGAATGAGCAAACATGATGTCAGTTGCAGACATGCCAAAAAGGTGCATCACTGCGCATTTGAAGCTCTTTGATTTTGTCACTTGTAAAAATAAATGAGAAGATCGCACCAAATAGTTTAGCTAACAAACTCACTATGCATCATCCCTATACACCAGGAATCGCACATCAGGAATGTACAGACATGTTATGATTGAAGGTACTCTCTATTCTGTAACTTGGCCATTGAATTGGAACAGCAGAATATGCAACATCCTATTCCATATTTGGCACAATGGTCAGGACATTTTACCTTAATGCAAGGCCAGACTAAAACAGCACCAGGGAATAAGTTATTGTTCTGCAGATATTAGAGATTCAATCCAAAGGTAATATGCATCCCCAAAAACTCACACATACAGAAAAAGATATTAATGGCACTAACATATTCTGGCATATTTATAATCATTCAGATTAGGACCCAAACTCATAAAGCCTAACTTGGTTGTTTTTCAAGAGACTATTTGAGAGGGGGAAAAAAAGAAAAGAGAGAGAGAAGGAACAAATCTGATAAGAGAAAAGAAAGGAGGACAATGTGGAGAAACTGGGGAAGAGCTTGATTGTGAGAAACATTCAGAATAGATTTCTGTTACGATTCTTCAATACTTGATCACAAATCACCAAGCCCAATTATGGAATTCAATAACCAACTTATCCATCTAGCAAGGAACAAGATAGCTAACATCTGCTATGAACATCCCATTCGATCCATGCTCAAATTTATCTATAAAAGCTCATACTTGTTTCCTAACAATTCACTTGTAAGCGACCAAACAGAGGCAACATTAGCTACATACAGCTCAGAAAGCAGTAGCAACACTTATGATTGACAAAATAACAAAGCTTGGTGTATATCATGATGACTAAATCATGAAATCAACTGAAGATGAACCCATGCCAAAGGAAATTATGATCCAGCAAAAACAAAAAGAAGAAAGATAATGTCAGTGTTTTAGCACCACACCTTTTCTAGCGCTAGAGCCAGCTTTGAAAGATTTGGATAGATACTTCTTGCAGACAATAGGATCTATAAAATACAAAACCATACACAATTAGCAATACTCTGTGTTAAACCACAAATATAAAAGGATAGATAGAAATCAACACAGAAGCACAGTTGTTCAACCATGTCAAGTATACACTCCTGCATCTTGAGTAATATATGCCATGAGTTTTACTTCCTTGTCAGAATAGTTCAGAACATAAGAGAAAACAAATGCACTGATACTTTGAAATTAAGAATTTAGATGGATAGTGTGCCTAGAACTTTAACTCTAGAAAATGGATTTAGATTATTATATAACATGGTAGTCAATGTACTCAGCTGCTCCATTGAAAAGAATACAAAGTACATAAACTTTCTCAGCCATCCATTTTTACACTAAAGGAGGAACAACGAATAAATAACCAGCTTGTCCATAACTCTTATATCATGCCAAAAACATGTATATGTGTGTAAGAAAGTTCAGAACATTCAGAATTACAATTTTCTTTTTTGAAATCTAAGCATTTCTCAAACCTCATATGGAGGGACTTTCTTAGGATAAATAGTTTTAGCTTTAACCCTTGCAATGACAAACATATCACAGATTTAGAACCATCATAGAATCATATCAAGTTCCAGCAGTTCTCCATAATGTAACTTTGACAAGAGGTGCACATCTTCCAAAGTTTACACGTAACCAAAATTTAAGAAGTTGAAACAGCTGTTGAATCACCATATTTTATGGTTTATCCAGATCACTGAAGGGAACATGTATCTGTTCAGAACTTAACAGAAGGGAAAGTATGAACTAGAGAGATACAGCACATAAAAAGTAAAGTAGTTACCTCACAAAGTCTCTGCAGGGTAAATGGAGGACCTTCATCAAAACTATAAAGAGCTGTAGAGAAAGAAAAAAAAAAATCTTACAATACAGTTTCATCCAAGAGAAACTAACCTATGTATTACAATACACACCAAGCCTGTCCACTTCTGAAAAAAGGAGTTTGCTAAAACCTACTTATGGGCACAACAATAATTCCAAACAAGATCCTACATTTGCCAACATCCTTGCAAGCAACCAAGTACAGGGACTAAATCATATATGGCATGGTATTATACTTTTCAGTGTCCAAGCTTATCCTAGTTTGACCTCCTAGGTGAAAAAATATGGGTTACTTTATGCCAATGACAGCAAAGGAAAATTATGAACTTTACAAAAAGAGCAAGATGGCTCATACTATGTATCATAAAGAATAGGGGGTATAGCTCATTCCTAAAGGAAAAAAGGTGAACTCCAAGGAAAGGTCAAAGTTTAAGACTTTCAAATCACTTTGCATCAGACCCCCATAACATAAAGTTGATCTCTAAGCCCATTCTAGCTAAAATCACAGACCTTCACCTTTTTAGGAAATCATTTCAGGATTCTATCAAATATAACTTTCTTCTTCAAGACAAAGTTAAAAAACTTGTGCAATTGCATGTGATGTATATAATCTCAGGCATGCTGCATGGCCATGTGGATGTCATTTTCATCAATGGCAACTCAACATTCTAAAATGAAGTTAGGCCTGCGATATTGTTGTCATCATTTCCCGTCTTGAAATCCACAGTTTCAATTACATAGTGTCAGCAATTTATGAGAGACTCATGTTATAGCAAATCAAGGATGGCATTGGAACTACCTTCATCCAACCTCTTCACCAGTTCTGGATAAGTTTCTCCTAATGAAGCATTCTGCTCCTCATCGCTCATTTTTGCTTCAGGATACTCCGACAGAACCTTTACGAATTGAAAAAGGAAAGGTGACTGCAAGTCAATTATGCACTCCTATATCTTAACAATATTTTACAAATTGAAAAAGGAAGGTGACTGTAAGTCAATTACGCACTCCTGTATCTTAACAATATTAAACATGCAAACAAGATCACTATAATGAAATAAGCAAACTGCATGCCAGCATACCTCCCCATACCTGCTTCAGATGAAAAGACATCATGCTCTTCAATTTGTCCCAATCATGCCTACAAGAAAAATTATGAAAAGCTTATACACAAAGAGGAGATGAATCTTCGCTCATACCTATCTTCTCATGCTCTTACATCCACAGCTTATAATATAAGAAGCAAAAGAAACTTCCACATTATAATACATCCAGAACTAAGTCAGCCGAAAAGCATTTTCAAACGACTTTTGATGTCTCAAAATGAATCAAGTAAATTCTACATAGCTTTGTAAATTGTTTCATCCATTTGGACTACATTATAGAAATAACTAAGCATGTACTTCAAAACAAAAAAAAATGAAACTTTTCATTGAAGAATGAATGAAAAATTCTCTCGCACTCTTGAAAAAAAAAAGTCTTCCTAGATGGCAACAGTAGTATGCTAAATTGCAATGGCATAATGACTATAGATGTGCAAGTTAACAGTTGTGCAATATTAGTGATTCTGAAAATAAAAGGTTCGCATCGTCTTTGCAAGAGTGTAGTTACTACAATGTTCATCAGCTAATACAACTTAGGATTCAAATAATGAGAATCCTTGTTATGGCTTAATAATGATTGGCAAACACTTCATTTCTTAGAAGAATGGCATTGTCTTTTCAAGAGAGTAGTTATTACACCATGATGCAAGGGACTATCCTAAAGTGTCAACCATATGATTTCTCTCCTATAGTTTCATGATATTAAGAAACAAAATGATTTCCAAACATGCATTGTTAAGCCATATCAAATATTCTCATTAGTCATCATTTCAATAATAGTTATATTAGCTCATGAGCTTGTATAAATATTAAGGGACCTAACAAAACATTGTTCATTTATTAAACATCAAAATGTTGGCCTACATGATGTCATAAAAATGCATGCAATAACAAGAAAGTCAATTTACTAAATCACAGAAAGAGGATTTTCTATAAGCATCCTCTCCTTCTTAGTATTTAAAAGTATACAAGAGCTTCTTTCAGAATTTTTAATTAGAAGCTGATCTAGCAACAGGATGAAATTATGCTAAATGCATGACACTTTACAACCGTTCACGCAAAGGGAAATACAAGAAATCCTAAAAGGAACCAAATTATTGAACTCCCCTTGCAGTAGCAAATTTGATTGAGACAGCAAAGTGCAATAACAAGGAGATGATCTTAGTAGTATGGACAAGGGAGTGCTAAGAAAATAAATGACAACCTAAGAATAAAAAGAATGCAAATGGTAGGTTCTCCTGCTGGTCATGGTAATATCACACCAAAAAAAAAAACTGAAACCTACTTATAAATCAAATCATGCATTATATATATACACTTCCATGCATCGACATTGTAGCAAAATATGTCAATCTTCATTAGTGAATTGTTAGAGTTGTATTTGCATTAAATAAAAGCACACCCTAAAACTGACCCAACTTCATTATTCAAATCAGATGAGAGCATTTATTTAAAACAAAAAAAGAAAGCTAGGAGTATACCAAAATTTGCCTGTTGATGCAATAACTTCAAGTATGCCTCTGATTTCTTCTTCAGCAAAACCTCTGACTTCGCCTTCAGCAATGCTTCTAACTTCTTCTTCAGCAACCACATGCTTGGGTTCAGCAACTCTGAATTTACAATCGCAACTTTTCAGTATAATATAACTTTAAAAAACCCAATGTAGATGGTGTACATGCAACCTTATGGAAGACATAAAAAGCATTACTATAGTATAAATGAACAGAAGCTTGAAACTTCCTATACTACAAAATAAAAATATGAATAGAAAATTTTCAATTCTAATATTAAAATTTAATCAACAAAAATTGCATTCAACATCAATCAACGACCAAAATTAGCTTAATTTCACTTCAGTTGCTAACCATTAATTTGTTCCATTGTCATTGCTAAACTTCTTTTTCATCAATAATTTAGCCCTAAATTCCAGAGCTCACACTCGGATAGATTTGCTAGCTAAAATTTCAGCAAAATATACGAGGACTAAGTACTATAATACTTAATTAATAAATTTCTACAGCAAGCTTAAATCCAAACACGCATACAAGAGGAAGAAAAAAAAAAGATGAATTACGCTAGTATCTGTGGCAAGAACGCACTTACTCGTGATTTAAGGAATTAGGAACCAAATTATCATCTTCGCGATGGTCGGCGTCGGTGGTTACAGCGACGGATTGGTCGGAATTTTCAGCTGACAGCATCGCCATATCTGAGATTTATTTTACTTGCAGCTACAGTCAGATGATAGCAGTGAGACTGTAGATATTTTTACAATGCCCTAATCGCGGTTCACTGCCACTTCGCTGCGCTTTACAAGGTTCTGTGCCAGGATGTTTTTGAGAGGAAAAATTGCAAATTTGGTACCCGAACTTTTTAATTTTATTATTTTTGTGGTCAGATTGTTTTTTTTTTTTTTGTAATTGAGTGTTTGAACTCATAATTTTATCTTATTTTGGTGCTTCCGGCCGATCAGTGGCTGCCTGAGCTCTTGTGGGGCCCGCCTTCTTGAAAGCATGGATGTCACATCGACATTTGTAGAAAAAAAAAATTGTTTGTCTCTTATGCCCTTCCTCTTTGTTTATTAAATTCAAATTAAACCTATATCGAAAAAGAAAAAAGAGAGAAGAAGAAAGGAAAGGGAGATTGAGCAAACGAGGAAGAACATAAAGATCGACAAAACAAAGAACATAAAGATCAACAAAACGAAGAACAAAAAGATCGAGAAAACATTGAAGCAGATAATGGAAGAAAATAGATGCCCATGTGGTGAGCACTTAGTATTTTGACGAGCTACCTATGCTTCCATTTCAGCTTCAATTCAATAAAGCAATTGCGTCTAAGTTTTAAATAGTAGAGTGGAATCCAGAGAAGGATTTAATGGCTATAGTAATTGAAGATTTTAAGATCTTACTTCATGGTTTCAATTGGCAGAGGCTATGGACTATCGCACCCGTTAAATTATTTGTTGTCACTTATTGTTCGCTTTGGTCAATTGGTTATAGCTATATTGTTCTGTCATACTAATTGTTTTTTCTAAATTGTTTAAGAAGGTGCATTACATCATTGTGGTTGTGTTTTAATGGTAAAGCAATTCTAGTTGGTGAAATAGAGAGTGAGGAAAAGAGAAAAGATCAACGATTTTTTTTCCTATAAAGTAGACACAAGAGAAAAGTATAAAGAGAAAGCTCCAACGTTAAAGAGAAGCTTGAAAAATATAGAGGATTTTGAATGTTGTCTTTCTTCTTGAAAAAATTGTGTATGTGTGCTGGTAAAAGGATGAGAAGTTTCAGGGAAATTTACACTAAAAAGAATAGTACTGCGTGAGAAGGAATACAAACATGATGTTAACTATACTGAAATTTACCTGAAACTCGATTAATATTTAAAGAAACAAAGACGAAAAAAGGGAGACAGGGAGTATGGAGAAAGTGAATGAATGAACGATAGAGAGACACACTCAATAACTAGTAGTAGTAACCTAAAAAAAAAACAAAAGTAGGAAATTTTCTTGGAAAGTTGTAGAGGCCAAAGAAAGAAAAAGAAAAAAAAAATCCAATGGGTAGCTAGCTTTTTACCAAAAAAGAAGAAAAAAGAAGGAATAATTGAATAAATGTCTCGAATCACCACCACCCACCACCGCTATTAAAGATCATACTCCATGTTTCTTCCCTCCTGCTCCAAAACCCCCTTGGATGAATGGTATGGTGTCTAGGGATATTGGTTTCGCAGATGATAGTGACGATTCGTATCAAAAGTTGTCAAATTCTTCATACCAATGATTTAATATTTTGTGTAGTGCATGTGGACACCCTCAGTATAATCAGCCTGCAATGAAAACCCAGTGATGAGATAGTGCGAATTTTAAAGGCAAAAGAGACCCGAAGCCTTATTTAGATTAGACTTGAAAGCCCAAACCTCTACCCATGCCAATCCCAAGCCTTAGCCCAAAAGACCAAACCCATAAGCCCAAGCTCATTTCGACCTACTTACAGGTCAGGCCCGAAGGGGCGACGCCTGACTGAAGAGTCGTCGCCTCTATGGCTGCCACTTTTATCAGGCGACGCCTCTTTAAAGCCTACTTGCATAGGCATTAATTAGAGAAATGACAATAGTAGACCAATGGTGGGCCCACACCTTACTGCTATGAACATATTAAAGTGAATATGTGATTTTTGGAGGCAAAAAGGTTGCTAGAAAAGGAGTGCACATAATGGGGAAGAAAAACGGATGTCTTGTCAAAGGCATGGGGGGGCTTAAAAAGGTATGGGGTGGAAGACTTATGGAGAGGGGGCTGGTTTTTACAGAAAGGGGATGTTATTGGAGAGAAACAAAGAAGATCTGAAGAAAAATAAAGAAGAAAGAAGGAGTTTTGGCTTGAAAGGGTCCATTTTCAAGAAGAAGAAAAGACTCTAGCATTCAAGCAAGGATTGGAATCAATAACTAGTATTTGAGGGCTGAATTACGAGCCTTAAATTTGTCCTAAGCAGTAAAAGTCTCCATTTTTAAGCATCAAGTTCTTACTTTACATAAGTTCTTTAAATATTGTCTTATGTGTTTCTTGGATTTATTGCTTGTCTTACTTATATTCATGCTATGATCTTTTAAATTCTTGAATACAATTGTATGTGTTGTAAATTTTATATCTTTTTGCATTTGGTTTTAATTTGCTTAAAATTTAAGAAAGTTGCAAGTTTGTTGTAGGCGTCACCCTTTTGGATTGAGGCGACATGGTGTCACTTCTATGCTTAGAGGCGACGCCCCTTTGAAGAGGCGCCGCCACACCATCAGAGATGTTTGAATTAATCTTGATTTCTCATGCATATTTTATATGACTTGTATTTCTTTAAAGCATTTTTATATTTATACTTAAACCTTTAATGAGATTTTGTCTAATTAAGCACTTACTTGCTTAAATTCCATTATTATGTATCATACTTTATTTCTTACAAAAATTAACTTCATGGTTTCCTTTTGTAGGTTTTGTGTTTGTGATAGAGTAATAGTTTGGTTTGTTGCAGAAGCTTTAAGATGATTTTAATCATCGAATGTTTATCCTTGAATTAGCTTTCGAATTTGTTTATTTTTGCTTAATTCATTATCCTTGTAACGGGTTGTAATCTTTTCTCCTCCCTCCATTTCTTTGTATTGTTTTTCTTATAGTTGTGATTCATAATGAATGCTGATTTATAAATATAAAATTGGACTAATGTGTAAATGTGGACTTAAGTGTAAAATTGGAAATGATTGCAATTTGCATGATAATGAAGAAATAATTTAATAATTAAATGCAATAAAATACAAAAAGCATGCGAAGGCCAGCAGTAAGGTTGGATGGGCATTCCAAAAATCCATACCCAGTTTCTAAACCTTTTTTTTGAGGACGACTATTGGAAACATCCGTAGAATCTAGTTATTGTATAGTGTGTCTCAGGTCTTATCCGGGTGACGTCTCCATCTCCAATTTGGGCTTAAAGTCTATTTTGTATTTTCTAGTGAGTCATGAGCCCGCACAATGCCATGGTCGTTAAACACTTGGACACGTACTAAACCTCGCCGCCTACAATGCAGATAAAGATGGAAGCATCTGATTTAAATTTTTGTATTTGTACAAGAACTTCAAATTTCTTCAAATAACAATTGTTGATTTTTTGTTGTTGTTTATGAGCTATGAAACCTAATTTATAGCAGTTGTAAGTTAGTAAATTCAGTTTGTACAAATTGAAACATCAATTGGTCTACAACAAATGAGGTTCCTTTTGTCATTTTGCTTTGTTTTTTAAGGTTATTTAAGTAATTTCATATATTCTTTTATGATATGACATCCATGTTGTCAAGAAGGTGGGCCCGATATGATCTCATGCGGTTCAAACACTCAATTGTAAAAAAAAAAGTCCAATCACCAAAATAATAAAAATTAAAAAATTTGGACACTAAATTTACAATTTTTCTCAAAATCGCGGTTCATTATAATTTAAGGAATTAGGAACGAAATTATCATATTCGCAATGATTGGCATTGGTGGTTAAAGCGACGGATTGATCGGAATTTTCAACTGATAGCATTGCCATATCTGAGATTTATTTTACAGTCAAATGATAGCATTGCCATATCTGAGATTTATTCTGTGTCAGGACGTTTTTGAAATTTTGTTAGGATTGGATTTTGGTGAAGTTTTAAACTGTTGAGGGGTTATTTGTAATTATTATTTTTAAAATTTTACTGTTGGGGTTTGGGAAAGCCATTTTATTTTCTTTTTATTATAAAATAAAACAAAAAAAAATTGGTTTGGTAGAAATTATAAAAGCTCAAGGCAAAAGCATCTTATGTCAAGTTAATAGAATTGCATTTTTGGTGCCATTAAGTATTTTTAATTAATGTGCAGCCAAAGATTTTAGTTTTGCAAGATTAAAAATAATGCTATGATTAAAGTTTTGTTTGCTTTTTAACAATTTTATGTTGAAAAATATTTTTAGTTAGTAAAAAATCATGTTATTTAAAAATAATAATCTTTTCAAAATAAAAAATCAATATCCTAAAATTGTGTAAAATTAAAAGAAATGTAAAATAAAAATATTATAAAATAAACATGAATATTAATTTATATAAAAGTAATTTAAAATTAACTTTGACAGATTTTAATTATCCTTAATCATAGTTCGTGGATAGTAATTACTAAATTGTACTTTTTGATATAATTTTGTTGCATATTAATATATAAATTAAAATTTTTAAATAAATTAAATATTCAAGATATTTGTTTTGTTTGGTCAAAAGAAT
>CATIWM010472292.1:0-57738 GCA_949671775.1 Mallotus repandus
TTTTGTTACTTTTATTTTTCAGTGTTATTACTTTTTGTTACTTTTGTTTTTCAATGTTATTACTTTTTGTTGTTTCTGTTTTTCAATGTTGTTGCTTTTCTTATAGTCCCACATTTATATGAAGGCTTAAACTAGATTAAAAAAAAGATGAATATAGTATTTAGAAATTAAATACAAATTTCATTCACAAGTTATATTTTTTAAAATTATTGAGATTAAAGTTCAACTAACTATTATAATTAGTATTTAGATGATGTAGATGTGAAATTCACAAAATAGAAATTAGCTATTTCACTTTAAATATCATATATTAATCAAATTATAATTGTACTAAAATTGAAAATAAGTTTATCAAATTGAGTTAATTTTATCAAAATTTAATATAAAATTTAAAAATCAGTTGACTTGTTTAATTATGGGAAGAGAAAAGAATAAAAAGTGCAAGAAATATAAATATATATCTAAAAAAATAAAAATAGAGAATCACTATCACTACCATTTTGTTGGTACCCTTATCTTCATGTAGGTCTCCTTAGAGAGTAGATGAAAAGGCACGTGTTCTTATTCCAGTGTCATGTAAAACTCTATCTAAGATTTTCAGAAATATGTATATATATATATATATATATATACACACACATATATAAAGAGATAAGCAGTACAAAGTTTTCAAAAAAAAAAGACATGAGCAGTACAATGGTTATTCATCTACAATTTAAATTTGTTTATAGGCTATTAATTAATGTAACATCTTTTAGCTAGACATAAGGGTAGTGATTCTGAATTTAATTTGTGAATTTGACGTGATGTGGTGGAGTACAATGATAAAATGTGAAAAAATAAAAAGTAAAAGTAAGCACAAATTGAATGCATGCTCAAAATGATAAAATGTGTTACGTATTTTTACTGGTAAAACAGCTTTTAGAAAAGTTATAGGAAAAAATTTTTTAAAGCTATTTTTGAAATTTTTTTTGGTCAATATCAATTTTTGATATTATATTTTTAAAAATCCTAAAATATTTTATGTAATATATTATCAGATAAAATTTCTAAATTAACCATCATCTCAACATGTGCCTATACATTTTACGGAACACTGTATCTCACGTGCTATCACCCAGCTTCATAAATTCACCATCGCGCATGCAGCGCGTGTCTTCACTTTCATCTCTTCTTAGCATCTACACACCCGCTATCCCATATTTCCTTGACCTTTCTTTCTCTCTTGATTCGTTTCACTCCGCCAAACCCAAACCCTAACCCTAACTCTCAACCCAGAAAAAAAAAAAAAAATCTCTTTTTAATATCAGAATCTAATCTTCTACTGATTGATCAGCCAATCTATCTAATCTCCATGGATTCAGAACAGAGCAACCTCTACGAGACGGCGTCGCAGCCCGACACGGGAACAGACGCATATACTTTTCTCGAATTCAACACACAGGGGGAATCTGACTTCGACTACCCAGAATTTCGCTCGCCAGTAGCATGGCCAACACCCTCCGATTCTCTGGCTGCAGTAGCAACTTCGTCCTCCTCCTCATCTGCTGTGGACCCTCCTACTTTGGACCACCGTGGAGCAGCAGCTGCATCATCCTCTGATTCACCCGTCTCTTCTTCTCCCGTCTCTTCATCCAAAGCCGCCGCCTTGCGGAGTAGTCAAGGTGTGGTGGATGGGATAATGAGCGGAATGGGAGGGTTGAATTTTGAGGAGACGGGGGATGAGGATGGATATGAGTTTGGGAAAGGGGATTTTATGGAGCATGCTTGTAGGTACTGCGGGGTTTCAAATCCTGCTTGTGTTGTTAGGTGTAATGTTCCTTCTTGCAGGAAGTGGTTTTGTAATTCTCGAGGAAATACGTCTGGCTCTCATATTGTTAATCACCTGGTAAGTACCGTGTTGCTTGGTCTATATGTGATTAATTTCTTATTATGTTTTTTTGGGTGAATAATTTGTGATTATATTTGAAATGCTGTAATGCATTTGTAATGCATTTAAATGATGTTATGACAGATGTTGTGACAGAGGTGTTAAATAGTGTTATTGTGATTTGAGGAGTCAAAATAACTTTAAGGTGGCTTTTTGTATTATTTGGGATTTTTTTAATTAGTTATTTTGTTGGATTTGAAGTGATTGTAGGTTAATTTTGTTGGGTTTGAAGTGATTGTAGGTTAATTTTGTTGGATTTGAAGTGATTGTTGGTTAATTTTGTTGGATTTGAAGTGATTGGCCGCATTTGCTGTTGAGGTTCTATGGCATTAAGTGTGAAGTTATTTTGGCACTTGATAAAGCGGGGTATCTAGCATTGAATTATAGGCTTGAATTAAAGACTTTTTTATAGAGTTGATGACGACAAATGCCTCCTACTTGTAACAATGTGTGAAGATTTAGAAGTCAAGCGGAAATAGAAGAATTTTGAGGCGTATATATATATATGTATTCTATGTCTTTGACGTTGGTTCAGAATAGAATTATTAACTGGTATAACCTCAAATATCCTAATAATGCAACTTAACCACAACTTAATTTCGCTTTCAGATGTGGTAGCTTATTATGCCAATTTGTAAATACTGTTAAACTGATTGAAGCCATGTTGCAGCATTATTGGTCTACTTTCTGGCTAGATCAAGTGTTGCAATTATTCATATTTTTTTTTTGGAAATAAGTTTAAGTTTGTTTGATTGACTTTTGCAGGTTCGTGCCAAACATAAAGAAGTCTGTCTTCATAAAGACAGTCCTCTAGGAGAAACAATACTTGAATGTTACAATTGTGGGTGCCGAAATGTGTTCCTTCTTGGATTTATATCAGCCAAGACAGAAAGTGTGGTTGTTCTCCTTTGTAGAGAACCTTGCTTGAATGTCAACGCATTGAAGGACATGAACTGGGATTTGAGTCAATGGTGCCCTCTTATTGATGATAGGTGTTTTTTACAGTGGCTTGTTAAGGTTGGTGGCATCTTCATTTTCTTGATTAAGGATCTATTATTGCATAAGAGTTTTTAATCTGTGTACTACTTTTGTACTGTTCAGATACCTTCTGAACAGGAGCAACTGAGGGCACGCCAAATTAGTGCTCAGCAAATAAATAAAGTTGAGGAACTATGGAAAACAAATCCTGATGCTACCTTAGAGGATCTTGAAAAACCTGGCATTGATGATGAGCCTCAGCCTGTAGCATTGAAATATGAAGATGCATATCAGGTGCCTGGTTTATTAAGAAGCTTTGGACATAACTAACTATTGATATGTGCCTGCTTACTAATGAGGTGGTTATGATTTTTTTTTTTGCTGCAGTATCAAAATGTGTTTGCTCCGCTAATTAAGCTTGAGGCCGATTATGATAAAGTATGCATCATAATTTTTCAGCTTTTATTGACTTTTTCTTAAGGGGGTTATTCCTTTCATGATGTTGTAATGAGAAAACAAAATAAACATTTTTATGTTGCTTTATCTTCAAATACGTGCAGCATTCATAATTTCAATTTCTTGTAGATGATGAAAGAATCTCAAAGCAAGGACAATGTAACTATTCGATGGGACATTGGCCTTAACAAGAAACGAATTGCATATTTTGTCTTCCCGAAGGTGCACTGCTCTTTCGTATTTCACTTATTTGTAAATTTTTATTTTTGGCACCTTACTATTTTGTGATTACTTACTTTTTATTGATCACATGTTTCTATAAGAATCATTTATTTCACAAGAGATGAACTGATTATTCTGACATTATAGGAGGACAATGAGTTGCGCCTTGTACCTGGTGATGAGTTACGGCTGCGTTATTCAGGTGATGCTGCACATCCAGCATGGCAATCAGTTGGGCATGTGGTATGCCTTTCTACTTGAATATTTGATGCTTGATTTTGTATTTTATAGTTGACAGTTGACAGTTCAATTTTTTATCCTTCTGCAAATTTATAAAGGAATATGTTGCAAATACCCACATACTAAGTTAGTTTTATGTTATTTCAGATCAAGTTAACTGCACAGGAGGAGGTAGCTCTTGAACTTCGTGCTAGTCAGGTGGTTATTCTTGCGTGCTTGATCTTTTCAGGACTTTTCTTGGTACCAATGCTTACAATTACTGTTACATACAGGGAGTTCCCGTAGATATAAATCATGGCTTCAGTGTTGATTTTGTGTGGAAGAGTACAAGTTTTGATAGGATGCAAGGTGCCATGAAAACTTTTGCAGTGGATGAAACAAGTGTTAGTGGGTATGTCAACTGATTCAAAATTGTTTTCAGCTAATTAGTATTTACACATGTTTAAGTGGCAAGAAGTTTATTTTCTTGTGCCGAAATAGTTTAGGACACAAACAAAACAAACGTGAATGGTAAACCATGTAAACAACTCAATTTGTGCAAAATAGTAATATGAACATGATTCCTGGCCTTTGGTTACTATTGTTTTTCTCTGCATATATTTGAGATGAGGCTGAATTATTGGTCAGAATCAAAGTCACCATCTTTTCCAAGCTAATGGTTTAAAGTGTGATCGTGGTTTACTTGATTAAAATCACAATGTCAACAATATTTCGTTGGCTTTTCTTTTTAAATTTCTCATGCTATATATGCTATTTTAAAGTTGAAGTTGATTGTGGATCTGACATGCACAAAACTTTAAATACATAATGCCTGGCCTTCAGTTACTAATTTTTTTGCTTTGTATTTATTTTGATGTAAGGCTGGAAGTGCTTACCGGAATCAAACTCATCATCTTCTGCAAGCTAATTGTTAATGTGTTATTGTTGTTTATTTATGATATGATATGACTTTGAATAATTGCAATATGAATAATATTTGTTGGCCTGTTTGTTTAAATTTTTTTTGCATGCTAGATATGGTATATTGAAGTTGAACTTGACTGTAGATTAGAGATTGGATCCATAGGATGAAAATGGTTCAGGACTAGGTAGTTTCAGCTTTCTTCGTTCCTACTCTGTTAGGAAGAAAATAGATGTTGGTGAATCAGGATTATGTACACCTACATATATACACATATACATAGACATATGTGCATATATACATATGCATATGCATATATGTATTTGTATTTGCATGTGCAAACATATGTGAAAATGGTTCAGGACTAAGTAGGTTTAACTTTCTCCATTCCCACCCTGTTAGGAAGAAAATAAATGTTGGTGAATCAGGATTATGTACACCTACATATATGCACACATGCATATATACATCCATGCATATGGTGTACATGTGTACATATGTAGGCATATGTGTGTGTGTGTGTGTGCGTGCGTGCGTGTAATACACACACACACACACACACACACACATATATATATAATGAATGGGACTCCATGTTGGAGATGGGCTGGGGCTGATAGAACTTAAAATCAGGAGGGAATGGGGATCTTGTGGGGATTGAATTTTCATCTCTCAGCCTTGACATATGGCTTGCATGGTAAGGTAGTTTTTCTTATCCCCAATTGAACCACACTTTTGAACTTCTTTATAATGCTGCTCTGCATGCAGGTACATATACCATCATCTGTTGGGCCATGAGGTTGAGAATCAAAATGTTCGTAATACACTCCCTCGTCGTTTTGGTGCACCTGGTCTCCCAGAGCTGAATGCTTCTCAAGTATGCTATCCTCACTTCCTATGGTTGTGCTCATTGTGTGTCTGATTCTGGAGATGGAATCGATAAAAATATTTTACTTCATGGTTGATTATGCCAAAATAGTTTTATTGAACGCCGAAGATGATTATTAAAATTATAGTGCTGAAGTTTTCCTAAAACTGTTCATATCTTCTATTTTAAATTGCATAAATTTTTTTTGTTACCATACTTGTCCTATTTGATTAGCTGCTCTACGCAAGTATTCTTATCCTTCTTTACTATCTTGTTAAGAATCCAAAACTTTTTACCATTATTATGAATGGTTTTGACGGAATCTGGACAATTTGAATTTATCTGAGACCTTTTTGGAACATTTTAATTTTTTATGTGTCTATACTTGAACTGTTTCATTTCAGTTCTTTATATTTGGTTGCAAAAGGCAAAGGTTTTTTTTTTTTTCCGGTTTATTCAAATCTGGAAGGGAATCTGATATTTGAATTTCATTGCCACTAGTGATGCTTGCCTTTCTTCACTGTAGGTGTTTGCTGTAAAAAGTGTTCTTCAAAGGCCTATAAGCTTAATTCAAGGGCCACCTGGCACTGGAAAAACTGTCACTTCTGCTGCCATTGTCTATCACATGGCCAAGCAGGGCCAGGGGCAGGTGTGTTCTCTTAAATGTTATCTGTAGTTCACATTGTAAAATTTGATATCTTTTCCTTATGGTACTCTTGACTTTTTTATCAGGTTTTGGTATGTGCTCCAAGTAATGTGGCTGTGGACCAACTAGCTGAGAAAATCAGTGCTACTGGCTTAAAGGTAAGTGAGCAAAGCTTTGGCATATGGGAAGTAAAGTAGCATTTTCTTGAAGGCCTATTGCGTTGTTCTTTTGCATCCAACCACCCACCCAACCTATAATTTTGTCTTAGTGTAGTTTCTTTGATATTTTTATATGGAGATGTTTCTCATTATTTCATGCCTTGCGTGTCTTCTTCTTTTGAGCAATTTGTGCCCTTTTTTGTTGTGCTTGGCATGAATTTTTAGATTCAGTAATTTTCAGTGAGCAGTACTTAGAGGGCTTGATGTTGGCCTTTCAATGTGTGTGAATGCCTTGTATAGTATCATGTTATAATCACTTTATAGTCCTTTTGTTTACTTTATGATCATATATATCATTGCTTCATTCTTTTCCATGTTTGCTTTAGAACTGCAATGCAATTATAAATTTGAAAGCATTAGAGGACTTCTAGCTGCTTGAAGTCAGCCTTACATGATTCTCAAATTTTTGTTTAATTGTGCACATATATATCAATTGTTGGATTTGACCTCTATTTTCCATTTGTCTCCAACTAAGGTTGTTCGACTATGTGCAAAGTCAAGGGAGGCTGTAAGTTCCCCTGTGGAGCATCTAACACTTCATTATCAGGTTCTTTAATTTGAAGATATCTTACCCTTTCTCATGTTTGTTGTTGTGTAGTCATGGTTTGATGGTTCACACTACTTGTTTGCAGGTTAGACACCTTGACACTTCTGAAAAGAGTGAACTTCACAAGTTGCAACAATTGAAAGATGAACAAGGTGTGTCCTCTACTGATATTGTGATTAAATTCTTTGTGCAGCTATGATCTTAGTTAACATTGTTTACAAGTTTTTGACAGGATTATGTTTTATTTGCATATTTGTTGTGGCTCTGACTATGGTTGATGTTGAGAAATACTAATTTCTGATTTGTGAGACTATTTGTGATGGAGCATCTGTTCAATTTCATTTTTTGATCTACTCTTAATTTTCTTTGTTAATATTATTTAGGTTATTTTATTCAAGTTTCTTTTGTTAAGTCTTTATTAAATTTTTTAGGTTACTTTCACTAAATCCTTTATTCCAGCTAGCATAAAAAGGATTGTTGGTAGACAATTTTTCTGTGTTTTGATTCCAAATTTTAGGTTCAATTAACCATAATTATATTTTTTTTAAAATATTTTCTGTTCCAACAACAATGTACCGTATTCTACCCTAATCGTTGAGTTGTAATTGTCCCTAAAATACCTTCATCTGCATCAAATTGGCTTCTGGCTTTGTTGATTTCACTGATGTTTAGGAATCTTTCGTTTATCCTGGTTGGAAATGCAAGTTTAAGTCAACATTTTTTGAGCATTTTTAAAAAAAATATTGTTTTGATGGTTTTCTTTTGCCCATCTTTCCCGTGTCTATTTGTTGCTATATTACCAGGGGAACTGTCCAGCAGTGATGAGAAAAAATACAAAGCTCTGAAGCGAGCAACGGAGAGGGAGATTTCTCAAAGTGCTGATGTTATTTGTTGCACTTGTGTTGGTGCTGGAGATCCCCGACTAGCAAATTTTAGGTTCCGCCAGGTTGAAAAGTTTTTGATGTGGTCCTTTGATTATTGTTCAGCATTCAGAGGCTTACACCTTTTACACGTTTTAGGTACTTATTGATGAGTCTACTCAGGCGACAGAACCTGAATGCCTTATTCCTTTAGTTCTTGGGGCAAAGCAGGTACTTGAGATCAAACTTGAATTTGCTTGTGTGCATTATCATCATTTGCTTTTTTCCTGATGAAAAGTTCTCTATTTAGGTTGTTCTTGTTGGAGACCATTGCCAGCTTGGTCCAGTAATTATGTGCAAGAAAGCAGCTCGTGCTGGGCTAGCTCAGTCTCTCTTTGAACGTCTTGTTTTACTTGGTGTGAAACCAATTAGGTTGCAGGTGATGTTTCAGTTTTGTTCGTCTTTTAATGTTTGTCTCATTTATGCCTTAGTCATGCACAAAAATTATCTGTCAGAGATGTGTGAGCATATTAAAATATTCCTGTTTGATACTTCCATAGTGTTTATTCCTCCAGTGTTAGCTAAAAGGGTGACATGTTATGTGCTTTTTCTTAAATTTCAGGTTCAGTATCGTATGCATCCATCCCTTTCAGAATTTCCATCCAACAGCTTTTATGAAGGTACACTTCAAAATGGAGTGACTGTCAACGAGAGGCAATCGTCTGGAATTGATTTTCCTTGGCCTGTGCCAAATCGTCCAATGTTCTTTTATGTCCAGGTATAGTGGCTAGATGCCTATCATCTATGTTATGTTACTGTGTATGTGATCTTTTGAATTAAAAAAACCAATCAATTTGACTGACTATGTAATAAGCATGGCTGGCTTTTCTCATTTGGGCGATAACACATTTGTCTGTGGCCACAAAGTAAATATTGTTCCAGCCTAGCCATTGGCATATTAGTTCAAGTGCCATAAGCCCAAGTGCAAGAGATGGGATAGTAGGTGGGATAGTGATTAGGGAATGGTCGCTTATGGCCATTGTGTTGCCTTTGGTCAATGTACCTCTAGTGGATCAAGGAAAAGGTGCAGAATTTTCTAGTGAGTTATCATTAGAAGGCAGTCATCTGAAACCTTATTTGCAGAAATTTATAAACAACCTTAGTAATAGTAATTTCTTCTACTGCGATACAGTAAAGCTCTCTTTCTCTCTCTTTTTTTTTTTTCCTTTTGTTTTCAAAGAGTATGTTTTGTAACTAGATGGCTGTTCTTCAGATGGGACAAGAGGAAATAAGTGCCAGTGGAACATCCTATCTGAATCGTACTGAGGCAGCAAATGTTGAAAAAATTGTAACTACCTTTTTGAGAAGTGGTGTGGTTCCTAATCAGGTATTTAATTGACCTCATTTCTTTCATTAGGGCGGTTCCATTTTATACTTCATATAATTGATCAAGTTAAACAATTAACAGATTGGGGTGATTACTCCGTATGAGGGGCAGAGAGCATATATAGTGAACTATATGTCAAGAAATGGTGCTCTTAGACAGCAACTGTACAAAGAGATTGAGGTGATGTTAGATAGTTGGGGTGCAGACGCTATTTAATCTTTGGTTGCAATTGTTTGATGGTTTCTGTTTGTTACAGGTTGCAAGCGTAGATTCATTTCAAGGGAGGGAAAAAGATTACATTATTTTGTCCTGTGTTAGGAGTAACGAACATCAGGTGTGTTTTCCTTAGCTCAAGCTTAAAAGAAGTTGTAAACTGAACATGAACAAAGTTATCATGATTGCAGCATGTATATAGAGTTCCTGCAATTGATGGTCTTTTATTTATTTCTATTGAAGAAATGTATTGCTTGATTGTAATCTTATGGGGTTATTATTACCTGACACGTGACTCACTAATATTGAATTTTCCTATATATATATATATTATAAATTTAACGGTAACGGGCAAAAAGCTAGAATGACATTTTGAAGCAATTGTTATTCATGTTATCCTTGTAAGTGCTAAGTTTTTGGAATAAAAGTATTTACAATTGAGCTGCTAGTAATTAATATATTTAGTAGATTGAACACTTATTTAAGTTTTAGAAGTATATATTTATTAAGTTTATAAGGATCAAAAACTATTTTTTTGAGTTAGTGATTCTACCGAGTCCTTCATATTATCATCTAAATAATTACAAAAGAATTTATAGAAATTTATTAATTATTGAATAATAGGATTATTAATTATCCAATGTGTTTTTCATAAATTTATTAATTAATAATTTTATCCTATTAATTATGTTCTATTAAGAAATTATTAAGTGCAAGAGAACTGTATTGTTCTAACTATTAATTTTATTCTATTAGTTTATTGTATTGTTTTAACTATTATGTTTTAGGGTTATTTGCTATTTACCCCCTCTTTTTTATCATTTGCACTACTTGGTCTCTAACATTTTAAAATTATATTTTTTCATCCTTTTGCTTTGCAATGTTATACTAATTACCATTTTTATCAAATTTTCTATTAAGTTGCCGTTAACAATATAGAATTACCAAAATAACCTTTAGTGTATAAGGTAATTACTATTTGCCCCCTAAAATTTGAAAAATATATTTTTATTATTATACTTCAATTAATATTTGTATTAAAATTATCATTAAATAATTATAAAATTTTGATTATAATATATTAATATCTAATCTAATTTTAACTTTCATTTAGTTAAATTCTTGATTAATACTAATTAATTATTTTTAATTTTAAATATATTTGCTCAAATATTAACTTGAAGTATTTATGTTGCATGATGGTATAATCGAGTATAAATTCTTTTTTAACTTCAAAATTTAATTTTTTTTATTTCAATTGTTAGTTTAACTATTGGATATTATTATTAAATTATTTAAATTTTTTTATTTTACGATTGAATTTTCTTTTAAACTAAGCATTATTTTGATTATCTTTACTTAACAATAATTCTAATAATAAATTTTGGCGAAAAGATTAAAAATATAATAGCGCAAAAAATAAAAATATGCTTTTTAAATTTTAGAGGGTAAATAGCATAAAATGATAAAAGTAAAGGGGGGTAAATTGTAACTATTTCTAAATAATTTATATTGGCCATAGGGTCAAATTGGACCCTCAACAATACCCCTAAGTCAACATTGGACTTTAATATTTTTTTTTCCTAATATGAACTTTTTCTTTTAAAATTAGATCATATTAGACCTTATTTTAAAAAATTTTTACAATTAAGTCCTATAAATCAAATAAATTTTTAATTTTAATGCTTAATTAAGTAAAACTTATTTAGACTAATAAATAAATTTGATTATTTTTTTAAGAAAATATATATTAGTTAGTTACAAAGTTTTAAAGATTTTTAAGCCTATATAATAATTTTTAGAAAAAAATTTAAAATTCTTTTGGCTTTTTTTTTGAATGTTTGGAAATTTCTTAAAAACTTTTTTAGACTAAAAAATTTTAAAAACTTTTTCTAAAGTGATTCATATGAAAAATTCATCAATTTTATATATAAATTTAATTTTAACAGTTCAATAATAAAATTTTATTCATCAATTTAGTTTTAATGGTTGACTAACAATAAATTATTTAAATTAATGATTAAATTGATGAATTTTTTTGAAATGTATATCACTTAATTGTATAATTTTTTAGATTTATAGAAAATTTTAAGTAAATATTAAATAAATTTTTAAGAATAAGTTAAAAAAAATTAAAAAATTAGTATGTGGGCTTGAAAATTTTTGAAACTTTATAATTATGTAATATATATGTATATATATTTTAAAAAACAATTTGTCAATTTATTTATTAGTCTAAATAATTTTTTCCTTAGTTAACCATTAAAATTAAAATCATGTTTGACTTATAGGACTTAATTAAAATTTTTTTTTAAGATGAGGTCTAATATGATCTAATTTTAAAAGAAAAAGTTCCTATTAGAACCAAAAAAATAAGGTCCAATGTTGACTTCAGGGTATAGTTGAGGGTCTGATTTGACCCTTTGGCCAATTTATATTCCATTAAAGGTTACAACTGTTGTTTCAAGTAATATTAATGAAAATATTGACAGAAGGGGGGAATAGTATATAATTTTGCAAAATGAAAGGATGCAAAAATATAATTTTTAAAACCCAAAGTTTTAACATACCAACAGAGAAGACAAATTATGAGGCTATATTTTAGGCTTCTTTTCATTTTTTTGCTTGAAGGTGTCTCTTATGAAACACATTGTCACTTGATTGTTGGACTTGTACTTTTCAGGGTATTGGATTTCTTAATGATCCACGGAGACTCAATGTTGCTCTAACACGTGCTAGATATGGGATTGTCATTTTGGGAAACCCTAAAGTTTTGAGCAAACAACCTTTGTGGAACAGCCTATTGACACACTACAAGGTATGCCTTCTTTTTATATGCCTCATTTGTTCTTTTTATGACTTCCATAGGCTTATTTTCGTCATAGATAATTGAACGTGTCATTTGATTTCGATGTTTTTATTAAGCTTTCCTTAGTCAAATTAAAATCACTAAACTTCTACACATCCTTAGTTAAAGTTATTACGGCTAGATTTTTATCTAAATTCAGTTGATTTTTGGACATGGCAGTTACAAGAATTTAACTTTGATGTAGTTATAGTTGAGCATGTGTGTACGGACTTCATTATAGAATCTACATATAATTTGAACGTCTGTGGGAATACTGATTACTGAAATGCAAATTGAATCATGTATTTTTATTCATCAATTCATTTTGACCATAGTCCATCCTAAAATGTTGTCTTTTTAGCACAAGCAAATGTAGTTCAAAATTTTATCTCCTAGTGGAATTAGCTATGTCATTAACCGAGGTAATGGAGTTGATGAAACAGTCTTAATTCCATTCATGTGGTGCTTTTTTTTAAAAATAAATTTTAGTTTAAGGATTGGAAGAGAGATGAACAACATTGTGTATCGACATGATTCAAAAATATGCAAGCAATGTTGAGAGAATTAATGCTGGTGGGATTCTACTGGTAGGGATGGTGATTATTTGTGACATCTGAACATAGGACAATAAAGGGGTAGATATGATGTGGGGAAATTTTTAAAAGGAAATGATTAGAGTGTGTGAATGGGTATAATTTACAAAGAGTGGATGTCGATGCATACATGGTAAGTCTTGGAATGTTGAAAACTAAGCTGCAACATAAGTCTTAGTTAGAGGAAGATTTTCAGTCTAGAGAGAGTGGATTCTTTGAATAATGGGGTTGAAGTTTCTTGAGAGAGCTATGAGGATTGTCTGTAGTGAGGAGAGTAATTGGCTGCCAATGATGTAATACCAGTTTGTATGATCATAAAATGTGTTTATTTCCTAGGGAACACATATATTATTGGAAATTCCAAAATGACAAGCAGGCCCAAGTGATCTGGCTGAGACCCACTTTAAGCTCACAAGTTGAATCTTAATTTAATTTAAAAGAAACTTGGATTAACCTACTGACAATTCCAAAAGAATAGAGCACATAGGCCAAGTGATCTGGTTGACGCATTTTAAGCGCACAAGCTAAATTTTCTAATTTGAGGGTCTGTTTGGTTTAGCTGTTCATAATAGCTAATAGCTGATAAATGTGAACCGTTTAGTAATATTTTGTTAGTTGCTATTATATCATAAATTTTGAACACATAATAAAGTTAAATAAAAATTTTCAAACATGAAACAAAAAATATTTTTAATATTCAATGATTTTTTGAAATAAAAGATTGTATCTTTAATTTCTTATTATTTGATAAAAATTTAAAATAATAAATTAAAAAAGAAAATAGGAGCTAAAAAGAAGATGGGTTGGACTCTTGGAGATACCTAAATGTTTTGCTTCAGTTCTATTTATTTTTTTCAAAAGAGCCCAATAATTTTCGAGAACAAAGAAAACAATGGTGTGAATCTTCATCTTCCTCCATGCTTTACCAAGCAACAATTGCATTGCTATTTTTCGGCCAATATAGCCGGTATTTTGTCTAATCTCTTGCTAATCTCCAATCCCCATCTCATATTGCCTCCAGAACGTATCAAGAGCCTTAAAATTCGTTACAAAACGGCCTATACAACTGGTATTGGACGCCATTTAAAACCTGCCTTTGATGCACAAAAATTTCAATGATTAACGTTTTCACATTAGGAAAATTTCATCGGAAACTTTAGGAAACTCTTTGGAAACGTTTTGAGGCCATTTCTGCAAATTTGAAAAAGAATTCTATATTTTGCTTAACTAAATAAAGTAATTTATAATCACACTATTAATTGATGGTAATATAATATTTATATATAAAATTTATATTGATATATATATATATATATATTAATTATTAATGTTTACTTGTATGCCCATATATTCTTAATGTTTACATGTTTCTTCCATGCTTCCATTTTTTATAATTTTTTTTTACGAATATGACGTTTTGCCATATCTGGTTTCACGTTTCCTTGTTTCCTTGCTTACATTTCTGTGCTACGCAGGCTCTCTCCATTAGATAAACCAAAGACCCTATTATTTTGAAAAACTTGGATTAATCTACTTATCCAAATCTGCAAGTAATCTTATTTAGGAAGTGAACATCTAATGCTAATAATGATTACACTAACTTTCTGGAAATGAAAATTGATTAATGTTGCCTCAACGTTTCAACATCTGTTTGGCTTTGCTGTTGAAGCTGCTGTTGAGAGAAAAACACTACCTTCAAAATGTTGATAAGCAAGTTCAACATGTTTAGATTATAAAACAACAAAAATGCTGTTTCAAAAATGTTTTATCATGTCAGCTAAAAGGGTGCTTTGTATGACAGTAGATTCCATCAACAATCCTGAACATGGCTAGCTCAAACTCAATTTTTCATTTGACGAGGTTCTAAGTACTTGTTATGATTATGATTTACAGATATATATAAGACCAATTGCAGTAGAGCTTATTGTACAATTTACAGTATATAATTTGTTACTCTGTTGTTTGGTATCTTTTGAACATTAAAATGTATCTGTTCATTTGCATAAAATGTTTCTTCAGGAACATGAGTGCCTGGTTGAAGGACCTTTAAATAACTTGAAGCAAAGTATGGTTCAATTCCAGAAGCCCAAAAAGGTATGGTGTACAAGGAGACGATAGTAGTGGCCTGTGTAAATCCAATGTGTACTTTTCGCTATTTTTTTTCTCTCTTTATCTCAACTAAATCACGCTCGAGTATAACTGTGAATTACTGAGTTGGCAATATATTTACACAGATCTATAATGATCGGAGAGTCTTCTTTGGTGGTGGGCATGGAAGTGTTTCTAATGACAATTTTGGTTCTGGTACCTCATCCAGCCCAAATTCTGATAGAAGAAGCTCTCGCGGCAGGGGTATGCTATAGCTGATCTATCTTATTAGATGTGCCTAACTTTTTAAATGTCATAATGGTATTTCTGTAGTCTGTTGAGTTCCAGAATTACATTATCAACTTAAATACACTAGTGCAATGTTGATGTGCATATTTTCATGGTTGTTGCAGTCTTGATTTGTATTGGTATATGAGCCTACTCATTGTTCCATTTACAGGTTCATATATGCCACATGCGCCACCTAATGGTACCCATAAGCCTGGCATCCATCCTACTGGTTTCCCAATTCCTCGAGTTCCCATTCCTCCATTTCACGGTGGCTCACCTTCCCAACCATATGCTATTCCAACTCGTGGAGCTGTGCACGGTCCTGTTGGAGCTGTTCCTCATGTTCCTCCGCCAGGAAGTCGTGGTTTTGGTGCAGGGCGTGGGAATGCTGGTGCTCCTATTGGCAGTCATCTTTCTCACCAGCAAAGCACACAACAAGTTATTGGAAATATGGGATCCACTTTCAATATTCCTGCCCTGGAGAATCCAAACAGCCAGCCATCTGTGGGTGGTCCACTATCTCAGCCTGGATATGTTAATAATGTATGTGACATTGTTTTCATATGCTTGAGTTGAATTCTGTTCCATTATGATTTTCGTGCAATTTGTTATTTTGGTGAAATTTTACTTCTTTTTTGAAAATCAAAACAAAACCAGTGAGTTCTGCTAATATAAGTTTATGGTGTTATAAAGATTTAAATTTCGATCGATTATTAAGTGCATATGCTACATTTACATGTAATATCTATACTGAATTAGACTAATGCTAGATTTTTCATATCAGATAGCAATTCAAAATAGTGAATGGGACAGTATTTACATTATCAGTTTTTTCTCTTAATCTGCTTTTTTCTTTTTCCTTTAAAATTTTGTCATTGTTGTGTGCTGAGAGCATCTTTCTTCACCCCCCTCCTTGTGGATTATTGTTATATGTTAGTTTTATTGCCTCCTGATAGTCTCCTGGTTGCTTATATAGATGCCAGTTCAAGGGCCAAGTCAATCATTTCGTGATGGATTTTCTATGGGAGGCATGTCTCAGGTATGTTTCATATATTCAAGCACAAGTTGATTCTATAGATTCAGTTTTTTGCTTATTTCCAGTCTTCATTGGCAATGAATCAGGACTTCCTGGGTGATGACTTCAAAAGCCAGGGATCACATGTTCCTTATAATGTTGCCGACTTCTCGACTCAGGTATGACAACACGTATATAGTATTCAATACAGTGAAAATTGTGAGATTAATGTTATGCCTCAATACTCCCAAGTCTAACAACCAACTTTCATGTTATGTTAGTTCTTTGGTAGAATTGTAGAGTTCTATTGAAATCAGGATGCAGTGTCATAATGGAATTTTACTATTATTAGGATCCTTATAGTTTTAATATTATCAAAGTGTCTATTAAGATTTCCTTAATATTAGGACTTTCATGCGAGCATGACTGGTCAATAGCACATGCATGCTAGCATTATTTCATTTGGGCAGCCTGTTGGATGCATTAGCCTGTAATTTATTTGTTTTGTGTTTATCAAGAGAGAATTGGTACCCATGATTGGAGAATATTTCTTTTCAAATCTATTTACTATTCTCACATGAAAACTAGGTTTATTGTTGTATGAGCATTATGGGGTGGGAATCTATGTGAGTGTACCACTAGGCATTTGATTGGAAAGCAATGAGACAAATTGACGTGCTTCAGTATTTTGGAATGTAACAACAATAGTCATATGGATGAGAGAATTTGTGCGTTATAAAGTGCTTGTTTTTATGTTGGGATAAGTACAGAAAAATACTTTGTGGTTAGATGCATTTTTTCATTTAAAGATGTGGTTTTTCCTTGACCTTTTGATGTTTGTAGTTTCAATTTTCTAATACTTTAATACCTTATCAACTAATATAATTACTATTTTATGATAAAATGTGAATTTAACATTAAATTCAATAGTAAAAGTATTTTATATGCGACTTACCATCAATATAACTACTTGGATACTCTTAAAAATATTATAAAAGTATTTTAAATTATTTCTTTTTGTTTCTAATAAAATTAAAAATACATCTTATATTTTTTTTTGTCGTGAGTTTATTATCGTTATTTGAATGTTTTATTACTTGATAAATAATTTTACTAATAAATTTCCATATGATTTTAACATTACATTGTATATTTTTAATAACATTAGTAAGGTACTAAAATGTAAATAAACTGAAACAATAAGATCTTTTAGTGAAAAAGCATCAACCACAAGGTACCTTTTTTTTTGTGGCAAAATCCATCATGAGGCCCTAAACTTATCAACTTTTTAGCTTTAAGCGCCTCAAGTTTTATTTTGTATATTTAGGCCCTTGAATTTTACTGGTATGAAGTTTTAAACCCTTTTGTTATTTTTTTAACATAAATCATTTTCTTTCGGTCCTTAAAGTTTTATATTTCTAATATTCATACCATTTTCTTACCTTTTAACACTTATATTACTTTTAAAATTTTCACTGGTAAAAAATAAATTTACTTATTTTAATTACTAATATTTTAAATTAAAAACATAAATTTATATACATTTCCAAATAATTTTAAATTTTAAAAATAAATTAACAAGTTAATGTTGAGATAAAAAAAATTGTTATAAAGCTGCTGTTTTTTACAATATTTTAAATTATACAAGCTTCATTTTCAATAAAACATATTTTCAAAATAAAATATTATGATGAAAAAGAACACTATAATTAATAAAATAAATAGTTTATAATGCTTTAAAATTTCAATTTTATATTTTTAATACATTTTTAGTTTTTTATACAAAATTTTAATCAAATTATTGTGAGTAAATTTTTATAATAAAAATTTTATATATGGTGGATACTAATGCATGCATGTACATCACCAAAAATGGTGATGGATTTTCCAAACAACTCAAATTTCTTATAACTATTGTCTTAACCTTCATTTTTTTTATCATGCTTTTTGTATACATAAAAAAGTTTTATATTATAAAAATTTATTCTCAATAATTTAAAATATTGTGAGAAACAATAGTGTTATTATAATTTTTTTTTGTCTTGGCATTAACTTGTTTTTTTATTTTTAAATTTTAAAATTATTTAAATATGTATATAATAATTTAAAAGGCCAAATACACTATTTCACCCCTGAACTTTTACTCATTAACCTATTTCACCTCCAAACTTTCATTTTTTCCTATTTCACACCTGAATTTCTATTTTCGACCCATATCAGACTTGGCCAACCAGTATTTATTCTTATTTAACCAATGGCTTGCCAGCGTGTCAATGCACATATATGAAAGCGCGTAAGAAAGAAAAATCATGCTGAGGTGGCAAAAAGCTGAACCAGGTTAACAAATCTTCTTTTTTCACTTGTACTGAACGAATAGAAGAGGAGTTTCTTCTCACAATCATATGCTGTTGTCTTTCATATGTGATTCTTCTGCTCCTTCGCTCATCTAAAGAAACTGGTTTTGTTTTTATTTTTTTCTCCATGAGAGTGTTGCATTACACTTGTGTCATGCCTCCATAAATCACTTTTGTCAACCTTCACCATTTCAAGGGAGGTTTCGAAAAACATGGAGGCTCTCTTCTTCTTTCCTCCGACACCTCCATTTGCACCACCACCATCTGCAACCTTCTTGAACACCATCCTTCTCCACTAAGCTGACATCATTGCCATCCATATCAATCATAATACACAATAGCAGTAAATTAAAAAAAATAAGAAGCAACAAGATTAACCTAAAAATCTTGAAGACAAAAAATTTCTTTCTTTGGCATTACATCAAGCAGTTGGTGAGCAGGATAAAGATGAACAATTTTATTGATAACACTTAATTTTTTGCACCACTTCCAACATTAAACTCAAAGGTAGTTAATAAAGCAACAGAGAAGGCTAAAACTCCTAGTCCAACAGAAGTTGTTGCTGAGGAGACTCCGAAAATTGAGGATTTTGTGAAGGCTATGGATGAGGAAAGTGCAAGACAGGAAGTGGAACTTACTATTGAGATTGTTGGGGGAGAATCCACTAAGGAGGAAGGAATTAATCGTGAAGTTGGGGATGTTGAAGAGTCTGTGGAGAAGGGGAAAAAGATTATAGAAATTAAGGAGCCTGTAATTGAATCTGCAAATACAATAGAAATTGTAGTTGAAGATGACAAGTTAAAGAAGAAGATGCAATGGTTGTGGATGTCTCTTATAATGAGGCTACTGAGTTCTCTAAGAATCAAGAACTGAGCAGTGTGGATGAAGGAGAGGATGTTAATGAAGGAATGAAGAAGGTTGAGATAAAGGAAGAGAAAACAGTTGAGATGGTTGACACTGAAGAACATATTAAAGATGACTTGCAAGGAGAAGATACTCTACCTGTGCATGACGAATGTTGTGGTGATGAGGGATATGAGGAATATGTTGATCGTGTGGGCTTGGAAGATCATGGTGAGGATGATTTTGTGGAAGAAGATCTAGAGGAGCCCATTGAAGAAGCTAAGGCTCTAGAAGATTAGGCGGTGACAGAGGAAGGGAAGGAGGGTGGAGGTGTGGTTGATGACGATGAACGGCGTTGGAGCTGATGCTGATGAATGGCGGTGGCACTTGAGATATGAGAGCAACAGAGGTGGGGAAGTGAGGATGGGAGGCGGTGGAATCATCGATGGTTTGGTTTTGCTTTTGTCTCCTTTGCATTGTCTGCATATGAATTGAGTTAAAAAAAAAGGAAAAAAATGAGTTATTTGTCCAACTCAGCATTTTTTACACGTCACATAGTGATTTTCAAGCACGCGTGCCCTTTTGCTTCAGTAGAGGTGTTATGGATCCAAAATAGAAATTTAGATGTGTTATAGGAAAAAATCAAAATTGGGAGGTGAAATAGGTCAATGAGTAAAAGTTCAGGGGTGAAATAATGTATTTGGCCTAATTTAAAATATTAGAAATTAAAATAAGTAAATTTAATTATTACCGGTGAACAATTTTAAAAAATGGTATGAATATTAGAAATATAAAAACTTAAAGGACCAAAAAAGGAAATAATGTGTTAAAAAATTGATAGAAGGATTTAAAACTTCAGACCCGTGAAGTTTAAGGGGTCTAAATATACAAAACGAAATTTGAGGGGCCTAAAGTCAAAAATTCGAAAGTTATAGGGGCTCAGGATGGGTTTTGCCTTTTTTTGTATTTTTTTTTAATCTTTCAAGTTTGATTCAATTGAATTGAGGTTTGTAGGTTTTTCCTTTTTTCCTAACTTTTTGCAAGCTGTTCTGCAGGCATCACAAGGTGGATATGCTGTTGATTATGTAACACAGGGAGCCCAGGGTGGGTTCCCAGGCAACTTTATGAATCAGAACTCTCAAGCTGGCTTTTCTCGTTTTGGTTCTGGAAATGATTTCATGTCTCAGGTATGCTCATCGAAAAGAGAATTATTTTGTTGCATCTTTGGTTAAGTATTGACCTGGTGTTCTTTTGTAGGACTACATGACTCATGGATCACAGGGACTATTCACTCAGATTGGCTTCAATGATCCCTCACAAGATGATGTGTCACATAGCCACTTTGGCATGGCCAATCCAAACTCTCTTCAGTCCCAGGTTTTTCTTATACCAGAATAGCTTTTTGAAAAATATCACAAAGGGAAAGAATTATGAAAAGTAGAAAAATGTAGAAATATAGGGCCGGCTTTGGGTATGGACTGTACACAGCATAACACTAGTTTGATGGTTTTGTTGGTTCCGAGTGTTTATGATTAGTTTGATGAGTGATTCTTCCCAGTCTATATTTTACAACAGGCAAATTTTATGCAGGGACTGATGAACTCTCTCTACTCTCAGCCTTTTGCCCACTACAACACACAGCCACTGAACTTGCAGTCTCCACAGCAGCCTCAGCAGGGTCAAGGCTCCCAAAACCAGAAAATTCACTACAATGGTTGAGGGGCCTTGGAGGGTTTTTTTTTTGTTGTGATGGGTTATATAATCTTTTCATTCAGCATCTTGGTCTGTGCTGTCATGTGTGCCCAAATTCATTTGCCAAAAGTGCAAACGAAGTTTGCTACCTTTTTGGGGTCAGTTTTGACACTTGTCATAATCCAAAGACGACCTTGGGTGATAAGAATAAAGCTGAGAAGTTGGCAGCCGCTATGCCAAGGGGTCCATGAGCAGACGGACACAGCACATCCAAGTCTGAGAAAGAAACAGATAACCCCAATTGTCTGCTTAAAATTATGTTTTGAAGTGCTAATATTGTCCCAAAAAGAGAGCATTACATGGGATTGTTCTGTAGAAAGGGTTCGGACTCGAAGATGTGGGGCATTGTTTTATCTGATATACGGGGAGACATCAGAATTTACACAGAAGTAATTACAAGTCTCTGTACAGAATGGCAGGGAAACTCAGTTGACCCTTTCAGCTCCTCCTGACATGTAATTATACTCTATTATAATTGGTTAGATGATGATTTCTTAGGAATGTTCTACAGTGCGATCACCAATACCTTAAGGTTTAAATGGAGTTGGTGCAAGTGTGAAATTGGTTTTCATGTGAATTGGGTTCCTTTTAAACTAATTAGCTGGCCCCGTGGTTTTATTGGGACTTTTGAGGTTTGAGGATTGTACCATTGAGAGCCTAGTATATAGATATATATGATTATATTATGTTGGTGATGGTTTCAGCGCGCTACAATTTTCTACTTTTGCATTTATGAATTCCTCATACGGTGAATGTAACGAGATTCTTAAGATCAAAGTTTAGTCCAAGTTAGTTTTCCTTGGAAGTGAAGTAGGAATATTGCTAGATTTTATCTTGAACCAATACATTTTCTGACCTTTTGTTCTTAACTCGCCAATTTCGTTGCTGCACTCTTAACGCCAATTGTTGTGAAGGTGCAAATGCCAGTTCAAAAGATTATTTCAAGAGAATTTCTTGTTTGAGCGGCCTTTTTAAATTAATGAAGTTTTGATTTAATCTACTACCCTTAGGAGTGTAATTGAGTCGAGTCGAGTTGAGCTTTGGCTAAGTTTGGGCTTTATTCGTTTATAATCGATTTGAGCTCAATTTAAGCATACTGTAGCTTATTGTTCACGAGCTGTTTGTGAGTTTAAATAAACTTAAAATATTTTTAAAAAATACAAACTACAAATAAAATTGTACATTAAAATAGAAAATAAATTATTTACTAAATAAATTATAATATATTTAATAAAATTTATAATTTTATTCTAATAATATATTTTCTAAAATATTTTTAGAATAAGAATTTATATGTTGTATATCTTAAATCAAATTATTAAACCTTAGAATTTTGACCTGACTCATGAGTTTTACAAGTCGAGTTTTGTGCTTTAAGCTCGACTCGTTTATTATACGAGTTCAAATGAGCTTTTATCGAGCTGAATACTGAATTGCTCGCGAGTAGTTCGGCTTGTTTACAACACTAACAACTATGCTTATTGAACACATGGTTATTAAATCAAGAATTGAAATTTCTAATTTTTGAATTGCGAATCGAGAATCAAATTGAATTTTAAAATTTAATTCATATTAATAATATTAAATAAATGTAATATATTTCGTGTAAAAAGTATATTTCATATAAGTGTTTTTAATTAAAAGATTATGACTTTTCTTATCCACTAATTGTATAGTTTCTTAAATATTCAATAGATTAGTGAGATTTGTAGAATAGTAGATTCATATTAAATCTTATTCTTCATGGATTTGCACAATTCTTCTAATTCGCCACTGCTTTGCACAATTCGACATTGATAAGTAATTTTTCAGTGACTTTGATAGATAGCAGTATATGTTTTATGATTTTATATTTTAATATGCAATGCAATATAAAATTTTATTATACTTAAATGTGATAAAAAAATAAAAACAATCGTGCAAAAAATCTCAATTTTAATTTAAGTCAATAATAAATCAATGTAAAAGGGAGTATAGATGAAGATATTTTAGAATAAAATAATTGTAATTCTTGAGTTAACAAAACTAGCTTTAATTCAATGACTTTGACCAATGGCAGAATATATTTTGTGATTTTATATTTTAATATGCAATGCAATATAAAATTAGAAAAATTACATAAAAAACCTCAACCTTTTAGGGTATTTTCAAATTAAACCCTATTTTATTTTTTTGGTCATATAAAACCACAACCTTTCAAATGTTTACAAAACGAACCTTCCGTTACGAAACACGTAACAGAGTGTTGATTTGGCCGTTATCTCCTGGTTTTCTTTTGAATGTTCAGATGTAATTTAGATATCATAGGATCTTATTCCGATTCACTTCAGGCAATGAATCCCATCTTGGCTGAACACTCACCCTTACACTTAACCATTTAGAGCCACCACACGCCATATACCCATGTATGATTAACACAAGTATGTAAGCGATAATAAACCCTAGTCACTTAAATGTGGATGACCGTGTCACCTCAGTTCAAAGGACTATATGCACCATTATAACCTAGATTGTGATTGTTGACTATAAGTGAATATCCATGCAATCACAAATCTAATGTCATATTCGATCCACCCATCACATGAGTATCCACATGTCTATTCTGGCATCTCATATCAAGTAATATGAGACTCACTACCTCCCACTATTAGCATCATATACTAATCAAGGAAAATAGACAGAGGTAATAGTCAAATTAATATTACCCAAATATTAATTTACCGACTACGAACAATTTTATAGCACATGTACTAAATAAATTTATCTGATAAAGCTTCTTCATATGTTGTAGGATCATCATCATGATTGTTTTCTTTATGAATGTGCAACTCTTGCATACTATGTAGAAAACTGTATCTCTCCGGTGGATAAGATACCCTACTTGATCTACTAGGAGTTGGTGTGATGATATTTTCAGTGGGATTAGACTCTTGATCAACGTCCATTTGATCAATTTAATTGTCTTCATTAGAAGATTCCTCTTCTAATGCTATCTTCCTTCCTTTACCACCTTCTTGAAGAAACTCTTTCTCAAGAAATATGACATCTTTGCTTATAACAACTTGTTCAGCAGGAAGATAGAAATAATATCCTAAACTATCTTTACGATATCCAATGAACCTTCATTGAATTGACCTTACATCCAATTTGTCTTTTTTTAGCTTTTTAATATAAGTTGGGCATCCCCAAATCTTAACATGCTTAAGACTTGGTGCCTTGCTATGCCATATCTTATATGGTGTGGTAGAAATAGACTTAGATGGAACACGATTTAGGATGTAAGCAGCAGTTTGTAATGCAAAACTCCAAAGGAAAGTAGGCAAATCTGTATAGCTCATCACCGATCGAACCATATCTAATAGAGTTTGATTCCTCCTTTTGGATACACCATTTAGTTGAGGTATGTCGGGTGGAGTTAGTTGTGAAATAATGCCATGTTCCTAAAAGAATTCAACAAATTCGGTACTTAAGTATTCACCTCCTCAATCTGATCGTAGGATTTTAATCCTTTTCCTTATTTGGTTCTCTACTTAGACCTTGAATTCTTTGAACTTTTCAAAGGATTCACTTTTATATTTCATTAAATATAAATGTCCATACCTTGATAGATCATCTATAAAGGTAATCAAGTAGTAGAACCCGCCTCTTGCCATTTGATTAAATGGCCCACATACATCACTATGTATTATTTCTAACACATCGTTGGCTCTTGCCATTTTTCTAACAAATGGTGATCTAGTCATCTTGCCTTGAAGACAAGCCTTACAAGTCGGATTGGATGGGGATTCAAGATTGCTCAAGATTCCCATATTTTCCTACTTGTTGATCCTATCTTTCGTAATGTGACATAATCTCAAGTGCCATAGATATTTTGGATTAGAGGCACTGTTAATTAACATTGTATTCACAACATTCATATTGGTTGGATATTGTTTGTTATTGGATTTATTATCCATATAATAAAGACCATGTCATACATAACCCATGCCAACGATCTCATTATCAAAATAGATAGTACATACATCTCTCTCAAATAAAAACTTATAACCTTTTCTAGTCAAACTAGAAATAAAGATGATGTTCTTATAAGCATTAGATACATATAAAACATTATTCAATAACAAAACATGATCATTTAAGTCAATAGAAGTGGTTCACATAGCTTTGGCAACAACACTTACTCCATTTCCAAACTTTAAAGTTACCTCATTTGACCCTAACCTTCTTTTAATTTCTAGAGCTTGCAAGGAAGAACATATTTGAGAAATAGCACTGGTATCCAATACCCATGCATTAGATGAGCTCTTAGAACATTTAGAAACAATTAAATTAGAGAAATTCTCACCTTCTCCAATCTTGTCCTTTCCTTTCATTGATTCAAGGAACTTAGGACAATTTCTTTCTTTTCCAATGTCCATCTCCTTGGCAATAGAAATATTTGCCTTTGCCGTTGTTCTCAACCTTTCTTTTTCCTTTGTTTTTGCTTACTCCTCTCGAAGCTTTAGGAGCTCTTTCCTTGGCTTTCTTGCTTTTATTGCCCTTGTCCTTTCTAGTCCCACTAGAAGAGGCAATCAAAACAACCTCTTTCCCTTTTTCATTATGAATAGCCTTTTGGGCCGTCACAAGCATATTTAATAATTCTACAAGAGTACACTCAATTTTATTCATATGGAAATTAGCAATGGTTTGCCCAAATGACTCTAGAAGGGATTGTAAGATCAAATCGGTTTGGAGTTGAGCATCCATCAGGAAATATAGACTTTCAAGTTCCTCATTGGAATGAATCATAGAATTCACGTGAGCTCCAACATCCTTACTCTCATTCAATTTAGCACGAAAAAATCGCTTAGATATCTCATATCTAGCGGTCCTACTTTGTTCACCAAACAACTCTTGCAGGTGAAGTATGATCTCCCTTGCATTAGTGTACTTCTCATATTGTCTATGACGTTCATTGCTCATGGAAGCCTACATAATGCACTGTGCTTGTAAGTCATCATCTTTTCATTTTGCAAGAGTGTCACGCTCCTCTTGCGTAGCATTTAGTGGAAGGGGTCTAGGAGGACTTTGTTCCAAAACATATAAAATGCGCTCGAAGGCCAAAACAACTTTTAGATTACATCGCCAATTAATAAAATTAGGTTCAGTGAGTCTATGGTTTTCAAGAATGATGCTTAGTGGGTTTGATGACCTCATATTATCAAATTGTTGCAAAATAATATAACAAGATTATTAGTTAAATGACATTGATAATTTTACCATTAGATTTGGTCTTTAATCATAATGGCCTCCCACTAAGTTGGCGAATGCTACACTTCCAATGTCACACTCGTACTATACTATAGGTACATTTGCATACATATTACATTATATTTATATATATATTGATTGAGTTTAAGTGTAAGCTAGTATATACAATTATACTAGTGTATCAGGTTAAGCCATGATTTGTACTCTATTAAAGAGCAAGAATTTTTGAATTTTGATTACACTCAAAATGAGTGAAATTATGAGAATAAAAGAGATTAGGAATAAAAATGAAATAAAGAGTGAGAATTAAGAAGTTTAGGATGATTTGGACTTGATTGAGACAAAATAAATGTCCTAGAGTGAACAATTAAAAGCTTAAGGTTTAATAGGTTATATTAGCTTTTCCTTAAGGGTCAGAATGGAAATTTTACAATCTGATCTATCTTAAAAAGCTCTAGATCCTTCTCCAAGTCGTGGTCATCTTGTTGGCAGCCATTTATGCTTAAGGAAAGAGAAGAAAAGCAAAGAAAGAAAGAAAAGGAAAGAAATGAAAAAGAGAGAACAAAGGGGCTGATTGATTTCTCCAAGTTTAGGTTAGATTTTCAAGTGAAATTGATGATATAAAGCACTTATAAGGCTATAATATTCATTTTTAAAGCCTGATTTGATTGATTTGGTAAGTAATTTACTTGTTTTTGTGAATTTGAGTTAGTGTTCACTAGGTGTTGTTCTCGGGTTCTATATGTCTGGTTTAATAGTCTCAGATTTTTAATCATAACTTGAGATATAGAGCTCCAAATTGAGTTTTATTTGATTATTTGGAAACTTAGAAGAGTTATCTAAAACTTTTATTCTTTGAGGTTGATCTTATTTAGTCTATAAGTTGGTCGACAAATGAGAAAAATTTTAATGCTCAGTCTATTCCTCCATGTTGACCTGGTTGTTTTCAGGTGCCTATATCTCACTCTATAGTTGTCCAAATTAAGTGAAATTTTTACAAAAATTTATTATACATGTATATATAAGAGTGATTCAAATTTGAGCTTTAAATTAATTCTCTACAGGTTTGGGGAATTTTTCTAAGTTTGGCCTGAAATAGCCCTTTTAAAGTTAATAGGACAAATTTGTGAAATTGAGTTAGTTTGCATGTTTTGCACATCATTTGGGGACTGCATGGTTAAGACAGTATATGGGAATGTTATATTGATGATTTGTAAATGAAATTCCATGTTTTAGGTTTTGGAAAGGGAAAGGAATGTGCTGGTGCGAGTTAAGCAAAATAGTGACTCGATTGTGTTTATTTTGGAAGCTATTTTGTGAGTAGTTATTCAAGCCCTTAAAACCTTTTTATAACAGCAATAAAATGAGTATTTTAGTGATGATTAATTAACCTGAATTGATGTGTTTTTCAATTCAGCTTTATTGATACATGAAATACATGTTTTAATTTCAAGCCTTAAAGGTTTCAAGTATATGAATTAAATGTGTTATTTCTATAAGTTTTGCTTTGTGATCTGAATTGAGATCCCTTTGGTTACTTGGTGATTAAAATGAACTTATGCTCAACCTGATTTCACTTCTTGAACTATGATAAAGATTATTTGATTTTGAATGCTTATTGAACTATAAATACGATAATGTTATTTTAATTGATTATTTGGTGAACATAGCATTTGGTTTGTGTATTACCACCCTATATAAGTTGAGTAAATGTGTTAAAATGATTATATTGGTTGTTATTGCACAATAAACAACAGGGCACTTGATTGCAGGATGGTGAAGGAAGAAGGGTCATTCCATGCTAATGTAGTCAAAGGGTTAGCCTTCAAGTGTGCCTAGAGAGTGATGCTTGTGATGGCCTGTATGTTATGGCCAAACTGTGATGCTTATTGTAGGGATGGATAATACATGTGAAAGATTATTTTGATGATTGAAAAGCATTTGTTTTATTCAACTGAGTTTTGTATGAGTTTGAAGACAATAATGGCCTTGATATTTCAAGTGGATTATAAATTGATTTTAATTACTTTAGTATGCTGATTTGAGATATTTATTATGTTTAGTTTAACCAAATTGTATTCTGCTTGAGATATCTATTCATTGAGTATTTTTGTACTCATTTTACTCTATTTTATAAACTTTTTTCAGATAATAAGGCTTGATAGTGGGTGGCCTAAGCTGAGTGAGTTTAGACAAGAGTTTCAGAGTAAGGTTGGCCAAAATCCTCATTAGAGAAGGCTTGTAGTTTGTTTCTAAATCTTGTTTAATAAGTATTGTAAAAGAATATATTCTAAGGTCAAATGATTGTGGCTAGGCTTTATGTAAAGCAACTTTGTATAAATGTGTTTTATATTGCTTAAATGATGTTTATTCTACTATGTTTTAATTTGCAAAGATTAACGCTATATTTCTTAATTATTCTATACTATAGTTAATATTCATAAACTCATCCATTTATAGGGAAAATTTTATTTTCCATTACATGAATGTATCAAGCTTTTATTAAGAGGTATTTTAATTCTTTGAGCTATTATAATTATGATTATGATTACAACATAATTTGACTAAATTAAATGGTTTGCTAAAAGGGGGTTTTAAACGTCCATCTCGGGCTATGTGAGACGAGGTGTGACATGCAAAATAGGAAACAAAAATCCCTTATTGGATGGATTTCTAGTGGGTGATGGAGTTCTTAATGAGTCACTAATATCCCTCAAGTACACATTGCTATTCTTGGAATATTAGTTACCATTAAATGGACAACTCTTGTCCATCACATCTCATGTGAGATTCCATCGATTTGGCTCCTAATGTTTAAAGAAATTAGGTACACATAGTTGCCATTCTTGGTCTCTTTACATTAGTTAGGTCCACACCATTAAATCAATGTAATGTAAGGATTTGAACACTATAAACCTCAGGTACTCCTATTTACCACTCTTGATTCATAGTGTATCCATACAGCCACAACATCTCATGCTTCACAATAACACTACATGAATCTCTTAGGCCTTATGTACACCCCTATGTATCCATAGCCAATGCACACAATCCTAAAACCTTGTAAGTTATTGCTCCAATGGAGAGCCTAGACCTAAATTTAGTTTGGAAGATTTTTGGGTCTTTATTTAAGGTCTCACCTTACACATTAGCCAATTATATATATCATTTATATATATTGCATGGCATCCATTTATAATCACATATCACATATGCATATAGCATGTAACAACACATATATTACATATATACACAGAACATGCAAAATGGATGCACAAATAAAGAGTGATCATGGAACTTTCTTAAACCTATTTTTAACTCTTAAATAAATTACAAACTTGTTTCACCATCTCCATGGATCTCCAATTTTGAATACTTCAAGTTCCAAGCACAACCCTTGTGATTTATATACATTCCTTGTCATACCAAGGTAAATATTACATCCTAATTCTATGTAATTAACATTTAGTTACATAATAAATAATAAAATTAATTATTATTACAAATCATAGGATGTAATCTAATTCCATGATCATTCCTTGCATGTATGTCAAGCAAAAAATAATTAAAATGCAATTTTTGCATGAAAAAATACATGTTTCTAGGCTCCATGCCACCCTCACGGTCTGCTCATGGTCTTAAGGGTGGACCATGAGGGTGGCTGCCCCTTCACACAAAGGAAAGGCTATAGAGAATGACCCTCATGATCCTGAGGGTAGATTGTAAGGGTAGCAGCCCCATCCGATTGTGCACACAATTTAGGCCATTTTTACATATGTTTAACCATAACACTTGCAATTAATAACAAGTAAAATCATAAAAATTGCAATTATTAATCAATTTAGCATGTGTTAAGTGCAAAAAGATGCTCTGATACCACTGAAAGGAAACGTTTATGCAACTTTGATGTGTAGTGAACGCAAGCCTTAGATAGGGTGAAATTTTCAAATTTTCACTTGCATAACCCTTCATAACATGAAGATTTCCAATTCCAAGGATCCAATTTGCATTTAACACATAGCTAAATATCAAAACAACATGTAAACAACAACCTAAGAATTCTAAGTTTTAAGAAAACTTACAATCTCCTAAGTTTGATGTAGACCACAATAGTTATCTACAAGCTTTGATGTAGTTGGATTCACTTCTTGAATCAAATGCTTTAGCCTCCCAAATGTTAGGCCTCTAGCTTGAAACACCAAAGCTCCTCCAATTCACCTTCTTGCCTTGATTTTATTAAATGCAAGTCTCCTTTTTAGTGACCCTAACAAACTTGCACTAATTTAATCTTATTGCAAGAATACTTAGGGTTTATTTTATGTCTGTGTTTCTCTCTTTTTGTGTGTCTCTACACAAAGTCTCTCTAACCATAGAACACTTCTTAGGTTATATATATATATATATATATATATACATATATATATATACATATTGAAAAAGCAAACCTTATTACATGATAAGTATGCAAGTTGTAAAGTGTATAGAGAATTAATACATCCCATGTATATTGTCTAAATATATTCTCCACACATACCAAAGTGATATACACCTTATCATGTCCATGGTCAACATTATACACATAAAGGATAATGCATGCCTAACATGACAAATTTGACCAAGTCATGTTCACATGGATTTGGGCTTAGTAATTGGGCCAACACTCGGCCTAAGCCCAATCCAACGTACAAATAGGCCTAGATAAGGTTCATAGGCCTTTTCAATATTTTGGACTAATCTTTGGTCCAAAACTCTTTTGGGCCTAGGCCTAAACTTCTTGGGCCATTAATCTAAGTCCATTTAGAAACAACATATATTATTAATTTAATACTTTAATTAATATCTCATATTAATTAAGAATAAATTAATAATTAAACCCTTGGTTGAATTAGATTTCATGATATGCTAGAATCATTGCTCAAAGCACAAATCCAATTCCATTAATCTTAATTAATTGATTAAACTCTTTAATCAATAATTAGATTAATGTTAATGGTGATTTGGTGAAACTCTTTTAGGTGTGACTTACCAAGTTCATGTCTAATTGGCAATGAGAAGATAATATCAACACTTGATATTATTTGAAACTCTTTCAATGTCTAAATGTGAAAATCCCAATTATACACATTTAGTTCTCATAAGTTGTGAGTGACCCCTAGCATCGATATCACAACTACCTAATTAGAAATGAATGCATGTATTGATTCACATGAGCCCTTTGGTCATAATTTTCGTGTACTAAAATCCCTTCATTAAAAGATCCTAATATAGCCTAGAGTCATGGTTTAGTCAAACTCTAATAGTTATATCATATGACCTCATCTCAAGTTCTAATTCTTTGATAAAACATAACCAACACTAAAACTCTTTCAGTTCATGTCATGTTTGTCCTGGCTAGGAACTTATTCGCAATGAATCCCATCTTGGCTGAACACTCACCCTTACACTTAACTATCTAGAGCCACCACATGCCATATACCCATGTATGATTAACACAAGTATGTAAACGGTAATAAAAGCTAGTCACTTAAATGTGGATGACCGTGTCACCTCAGGTCAAAGGACTATATGCACCATTATGACCTAGATTGTGATTGTTGACTATAAGTGAATATCCACGCAATCACAAATATAACGTCATGTTCGATCCACCCATCACATGAGTATCCACATGTCTATTCTGATATCTCATATCAATTAGTATGAGACTCACTACCTCCCACTATTAGCATCACATACTAATCGAGGAAAATAGATAGAGGTAATAGTCAAATTAATATTACCCAAATATTAGTTTACCGACTACGAACGATTTTGTAGCACATGCACAAAATAAATTGGTCACTCATATTATCAACTCTTGATAATAAATTTATTTAACATTATGGTAATTGATAAATATTCAATTAATTAAACACTTTAAATAATAAAATATTATTTTATTGCCATTTGGGATAATTTATAATGTCAAATATGTGATTGGCCTTTAGGGCATACCACCTATGCTAACAATCTCCCACTCGCACTAGAGCCAATCACTACAATCTTCTCAAGATGTCAGTCTAGTTGTAGTTGCGTTAATGCTTTATTAAGTGGATCAACGACATTTTCAACTGAAGCTATCTTTTGCACGACGATATTGCCTTTTCTAACAAGTTCCTTGATATTATGAAAATGCCTTTCTATGTGTTTGGAATCTTTGAATCTTTTCTATCATGAATATGCAATTGGAGCCTTGGATAACATGTTTGTAATCTTTTGTGCATAAATTTGCACTCGTGCACGTTTTGCGTTCAAAGATGCGCAATAATATAAAATTTGTGTATTTAATAATGTCAACAAGATTAATCATTCTATAATTTTAGAATATATATTTAGGATTATGAATATGCAATCGAAGCCTTGGATAACATGTTTGTAACCTTTTGTGCACAAATTTGCACTCGTGTACATTTTGCATTCAAAGATGAGTAATAATGTAAAATTTGTGCATTTAATAATAATGTCAACAATATTTATCAGTATGGAATGTTAGAATATGTGTTTAGGATTGTGAATATGCAATTGGAGCCTTGGATAACATGTTTAGAACCTTGTGCATAAATTTGCACGCGTGCATGTTTTGCATTTAAAGATGCGCAGTAACGTAAAATTTGTGCACGTAATAATTTCAACAAGATTTATCACCCTGGAATGTTAGAATATGTATTTAGGATCAGGAATATGCAATTGGAGCCCCGGATAACAAGTTCGTAACCTTTTGTCCACAAATTTGCACTTGTGCACGTTTTGCGTTCAAAGATGCGCAATAATGTAAAATTTGTGCATTTAACAATGTCAAAGAGATTTATCTACTTGGAATATTAGAATATGTATTTGGGATCATGAATGTACAATTTGACCCTTGGATAACGTGTTTGTAACATTTTGTGCATAAATTTACAGTCCTGCACATTTTGCATTCAAAGATGAGCAATAATGTAAACTTTGTGCATTTAACAATGTCAACAACAATTTTCAGCTTGGAATCATAGAATATGTATTTAATATCATGAATATGCAATTGGGGCCTAGGATAACATGTTTGTAACCTTTTGTGCACAAATTTGGACTCGTGCACGTTTTGCGTTCAAAGATGCAATAATGTAAAATTTGTGCATTTAATAATGTCAACAAGATTTATCAGCTTTGAATGTTAGAATATGTATTTAGGATCCTGAATGTACAATTGGGGCCTTGGATAACATGTTTGTAACCTTTTGTGCACAAATTTGCACTTGTGCACGTTTTGCAGTCAAAGATGCGCAATAATGTAAACTTTGTGCATTTAATAATGTAAACAAGATTTATTAGCTTGGAATGTTAGAATATGTATTTAGGATCATGAATATGCAATTGGAGCCTTGGATAACATGTTTGAAAACTTTTGTGCACAAATTTGCCATTTTGCATTCAAAGATGCACAATAATGCAAAATTTGTGCATTTAATAATGTCAATAAAATTTATCAGTTTGGAATGTTAGAATTTTTATTTAGGATCGTGAATATGCAATTGGAGCCTTGGATTACATGTTTGTAACCTTTTGTGCACAAATTTACGCACAAGCACATTTTGCGTTCAAAGATGTGTAATAATGTAAAATTTGTGCATTTAATATTATCAACAACATTTATCAGCTTGTAATGTTAGAATATGTATTTAGGAACATGAATATGCAATTGGAGCCGTGGATAACATGTTTGGAACATTTTGTGCACAAATTTGCACCCGTGCACGTTTTGCATTCAAAGATGTGTAATATTGTAAAATTTGTGCATTTAATAACGTCAACAAGATTTATCAGCTTGGATAACATGTTTGGAACCTTCTGTGCACAAATTTGCACGTTTTGCATTCAAAGATGCGTAATAATATAAAATTTTTGCATTTAATAATGTCAACAAAATTTATCAGCTTGGAATGTTAGAATATGTATTTAAGATGGTGAATATTTAATTGGAGCCTTGGTTAACATGTTTGTAACCTTTTGTGCACAAATTTACGTGCATGCACGTTTTACGTTCACAGATGCGCAATAATGTAAAATTTGTGCATTTAATAATGTCAACAAGATTTATTAGCTTGGAATATTAGAACATGGATTTAGGATTGTGAATATGAAATTGGAACCTAGGATAACATGTTTGTAACCTTTTGTGCACAAATTTGCTGTTGTGCATGTTTTACACTCAAAGATGCGCAATAATGTAAACTTTGTGCATTTAATAATGTCAACAAGAATTATCAGCTTGGAATCTTAGAATATGTATTTATTATCATGAATATGAAATTGGAGCCTTGGATAACATGTTTGTAACCTTTTGTGCACAAATTTACGTGCATGCACGTTTTGCGTTCAAAGATGGGTAATAGTGTAAAATTTGTGTATTTGATAATGTCAACAAGATTTATCAGCCCACAATGTTAGAGTATGTATTTAGGATTATGAATATGAAATTGGAGCCTTGGATAACATGATTGTAACCTTTTGTTCACAAATTTGCACTCGTGCACATTTTGCGTACAAAGATGCGTAATAATGTAAAATTTGTGCATTACTAATGTCAATAAGATTTATCATCTTGGAATGTTAGAATATGTATTTAGGATCGTGAATGTGCTATTAGGGCCTTGGATAACATGTTTGTAACCTTTTGTGCACAAATTTGCACTCGTGCACGTTTTGCGTTGAAAGATGCATAATAATGTAAAATTTGTGCATTAAATAATGTCAACCAATTTATCAGCTTGGAATGTTAGAATATGTATTTAGGATCATGAATATGCAATTGGAGCCTTGGATAACATGTTTGGAACCTTTTGTGCTCAAATTTGGATGTGTGCACGTTTTGCATTCAAAGATGCGCAATAATGTAAAATTTGTGCATTTAATAATGTCAACTAGATTTATTAGGTTGGAATGTTAGGATACATATTTAGGATCATGAATTTGCAATTGGAGCCTTGGATAACATGTTTGTAATCTTTTGTGCGTAAATTCGCACTCGTGCATGTTTTGCATTCAAGGATGCACAATTATGTAAACTTTGTGCATTTAATAATGTCAACAAGAATTATCACTTTTGAATTGTAGAATATGTATTTAGTATCATGAATATGCAATTGGAGCATTGGATAATGTCACGACCCAAACCCGGGGGTCATGACCGGCGCTAGAGAACGAGAATTTATATGAATTCGGAACCCATAGCAAGCCTTAAACACAATTTACACATCAACATACATATAAAAATACCTCAGAATTAAAACTTTTAATAACATAAAGAAATCTCCATAATTAATATATGAATAAAATGTTTTACAAACATTGAAATACACAATCTCAGTCACTACCAATAAAACGTACTACTACTGCAGCGTCTATAAATACAAGAAAGTTCAAATTAAAAATTTACATGAGTCAGCCGGGGAAGAAAGAGTCCGACGAAGAGTAATACTAGGAAAGGTCAGACGAGAAGAATCCTGAAAAATAATTGAGGGGGTCAGACCTCACTGAGTGAATCATTATATTATATATACATGCAACCAAACATCAATATAATATATTTATATTTATTTAATTTATATACGCATTTCAGGCAAATGCTCAAAAACACTTTTCATATAAACACAGGAGATGCAAATAAGTGGAGGATCGGAGCAGAGCCCTAAGAATGTCCGGAACCTCAATATTGAACCTCGCTGGCCATCAGGCCCACTTAAATCCAATAACATTTTTAGTTTCCAATTTGGTAGTGGACTGGCCCCGAGACACTAAATCAACCGAGTTTCAGTAGTCTCGCTACTGGTAAGACTGGCCCTGAGACACTTAGTCAATCGAGCTACTGCAGTCTCACTACTGGTATGACTGGCCCTAAGACACTAAGTCAACCGAGCTTCCGCAGCCACACCACTCTCAACCAGAAATCTCAATAAATCATTTAATCATTTCACATATCAATTATTATATCATAACCTAGCATCTAGCATACTATTGCGCAACAGTCCTAATGTTGCTCACTAGGTAGCACGTTCTACTACTATCCTCCAAAAACATCACATCACAAATAAAATAAATAAATCATATTAAAACATGCACTGCATCCAATAATCACACACACACACACACACACACACACACACACACACACATATATATATATATATATATATATATATTAGCAATGACGATTAACATTTAATGTAATATAACATATTAAAGTGCACATTTATCAAGATATGGATGCCAATAATATTTTCTATATGCAATGCATACATATAATAATAACTCACAGGTGAGCGCTCCTCTATTCTAGTTAGACTGACCTAGTCCTGAAGGCCTAACTCGTGGTGCAGCTAAAAGGAAATTATAATAAATAAAATAATTAGAAATAAATTTCTAATTTTTATACTCTACAGATTTCTAAAGAACGACTCGATCTAGGACACGACTCGACTATGACTCAAAACTTAGGACCGACCCGATGTCACATTTTACGAGAATTCTACCGAAAATTCGACAGAGTCTCCTTTGCAAAATAGACATCTCTCTACTAAAAATAGAGTCGTTCCTACCCGCAAACACACTTCAAAATATTCACATCACTCATAATCTCGGGTTAGGCCCCCTAACTACAAGTTACGCCCAACCGAGAATCAACACTTCCAAAATTAATAAAATAATATAAATTCCAATAATTCACCAAAAATCATAAAAATTTATTTAAATATCACAATTCAACTTATTTACATAATAAAAACATAAAAGACATTTATTTCCAAAATAAATAATAGAATTCTAATTTATAATTAAATTTCATTATTAAAATATATTCTTTAAAATTTTGCAATTAAATAGCATTAATTACAAATAATTATTTAAATTGCTAAAATATATAATAAAAATAACTAAAAACTCATTTAAGCTTAAAAATAATAGATAAAATTATTATTCATATATTTTTCCGGAATTTACTAATAATTAGCTAAAAATAGTAAATAATTCATAAAAATTATTTTAATACTATTTATTACTCAAAAACTATCCAAACCATAATAATTAACAATAATTTCAACTAAAATATAAAAATTACTCATTTATACTAATTTTTCCAAAAATTCATTTTTCACATAAACCTTAAAAAATTCATAATAAAAATTTTACACATAATTTCAATAAATTTCTTTCATGAAGTTTAATCTACATAATATATAGAATTTATTATAAAATTTTTTTGACCCGGGACTGTTCGGAATAGTACCGTGAACAGTAGGCCCGAACTCGTAAAAATTCAGAATATTCAGAAAAACAAATAAAAATCATCTTTAGTAAGCTCTCAACCTCTAGATCAAATAATCTCAAAGCAACTATAGCTGAATAATTCAAATTCAAGCTCAAACTAACCAAATACTAAAAATACTAAAAATACTAAAAATCAAATTATTAAAAAATGGATTAGTTACCGGAGTTGAAACTCAAAACGGTTTGAAGATTTGAGAAGCCCGGAGGATGAGCTTCCATTTAAGACCAACGTCGGCTCCCGTTGTCGCCAAAAATGTCTCTGGCAAGTCCTCCTTCAAACCGACGAGAGAGAAAAAAAACGGGAAAGGAAGAGAAGGAGGAGCTGCTGTCATCGGTGACTGGTGGCTAGTCAGATGTGGGTGGCTTTTGGTGAGGAAGGGAGGAAGAAGAAGAAGAAGAAGAAGAAGAAGAAAGGGGGGGGGGGGGGGAGGTGGATGGAATGGCTACTGCCTGCCAATTCACGTTTTTCCAAATTTTTTTATCAAAACTTATAATATAATATTTATTGAAAAGTACAAGTACCATTACTATATATAATAGGGGGGGGGGGGGGGATTGGCTACTGCCAATTGACGTTTTTCCAAAATTTTTTTTATCAAAACTTATAATATAATATTTATTGAAAAGTACAAGTACCATTATTATATATATATATATTTAAAACAAAATATCTTCTCCAAATTATTGATATATATATATATATATATAACTATACACACAAATATACACACTTAACAATATATATATATTTAACAAATAATTTAATTAAACTAAAATTTTTCAAATAATCAAATCTCATAAATAATAAAATAATGATTAACATTGCGAATCCCATAATTTTATTTTATAATTTATAAAAATTCATGTTATAACAATCTTCCCCCCTTACAAAAATTCATCCTCGAATTTAAAATAAGAACTGAAATAAGAATTCATCGAGGAAAGAGGTAAGGGTAAGCCACTTGCCTCTCAGTCTCCCACGTGTGCTCCTGCACATTGTTGTTCCTCCACAATACTTTGACCATCGAAATTTACTTCGAACGCAACTGACGAACTTGATAATCAATAATCGCAACTGGTTTTTCCTCGTACGTCAGATCTTCATTGACTTCCACGCTTTGGGGCTGCAAAATATGCGAAGGATCCGAAATATACTTCCTGAGCATTGAAATGTGGAACACTGGATGCACTTGCGACTAATTCGGAGGCAAGGCCAACCGATAGGCAACCATGCCAACTCTCTCTAGAATCTCAAAAGGTCCAATGTATATTGGTGCCAACTTTCCCTTCTTGCCAAATCTCATAGCACCCTTCATAGGTGACACCTTCAAAAATACATAGTCCCCAATCTGAAATTCCACATCTTTGTGCTTCAGATTCGCATAGCTTTTCTGCCTGCTAGCTACTGTTTCTAATCTCCTTTTGATCAAAGTGACTTTCTTGGATACGTCCTGGATAATTTCTGGTCCAGTTAGCTCTTTTCTCCAACTTCATTCCAACATAGAGGGGACTTACACTTCCTTCCATACATAGCTTCATATGGTGCCATTTCAATACTGCTATGGTAGTTGTTGTTATAAGCAAACTCTACCAATGAAAAATGATCATTCCACTTGCCTCCAAGATCCATTACACTCATTCTCAACATATCTTCGAGTGTTTGGATCGTCCTCTTAGATTGACCATTTGTCTGAGGGTGAAAAGCAGTACTAAAATCAAGTTTGGTGCCCATTACTTCCTGTAATTTCTTCCAAAATTGAGAGGTAAATACAGAACCTCTATAGAAACAATAGAAATAAGTACTCCATAAAGACACACAATATGCTTGACGTACAATCTAGCCAACTTGGCAACAGAATTAGGAGCTTTAACTGGCATAAAATGAGCTAATTTGGTTAGCCTGTCCACTATCACCCAAATGGAATCATATCCATCCTTTGAATGAGGCAACCCCGTCACAAAATCCATAGTGATTCTCTCCTATTTCCACTTAGGAATCAGAAGAGGCTGAAGCTTCCCAGAAGGCTTCTGATGCTCTGCTTTCACTTGCCGACAAGTCAAACACTTAGAGACAAAATCAGCTACATCCTTCTTCATTCTAACCCACCAATGAAGATTCTTTATGCTGTGGTACATCTTAGTAGTGCTTGGAGGTACACTATAGGCTGCATAGTGAGCTTCTTCTAGGATCTCTTCTCTAAAATTATACACATCAGGAACACACAACCTTCTATTGATCCATAAAACACCTTCATCATCAAGGTTGAAATCAGTGAATTTCCCTTCATGAATCGTCTCCACAAGCTCTGTCACACCTCATCTTACGTAGCCCGAGATGGATGTTTAAAACCAACCATTCAGCAAAGGATTTAATTAAATTAAATTATATATTAATTATAATTATATTAGTTAAAAGAATTAAAATAAGCCTGATGTAATCATGTAATTGAAAATAAGAAAACCTTCCTGTAATTTGATGAATTTATGATTAATAACTATAATATAGGATTATTAGGTAACATAGGAAAATCACATTTTTATAACTAGATTGATATTAATCTTTACAAACCAAAGACATGGTAGAGTAAACATTACTAAGAAATATAAATCACTTTTATACATAGATGCTTTACACAAAGCCTAGCCACCACTATTTGACTTAAGAATATATCCTTTTATAATACTTATATAAACATAATTAAGAAACAAAAATACTAGGATTCTCTAACGAGGATGTTGGCCAACCTTAATCTGAAACTTCTATACACCCTCTCTTAGCTCAATCCAACCACTATCAAGCCCTGTTATCTGAAAAAGTTTATAAAACAGAGTAAAATGAGTACAAAAATACTCAATGAATAAATATTCTTAGCAGAAAATAATTTAGTTATATCAAACCCATTAAACTTCTCAAATCAAAATACTAAAGTACTTAAAAATCAAATTATAATCCACTTGAAATATCAAAGCCATTCTTGCTTTTAAACTTGTACAAAGCTTAGCCAAGTAAAACACATACCTTTATAAACATTAATACAACCTTTCATATGTATTAACCATCCCTAAATAAGCATCACAACTAGGCCATCACCAACTAAATCTCTAGGCACACTTGAAGGCTAACCCTTCGACTACATTAGCACGGAATGACCCTTCTTCCTTCACTCCCCTGCAATCAAGTGCCCTGTTGTTTATTGCGCAATAACAACCAACACAATCTCAATGTGCATATATCATCTCAGCACATCCAGCATCTCATATAGGGTGGTAATACACAAACCAAATACCATTTTCACTAAATAATCAATCAAAACAATATTATCACATTTATGGTTTAATAACTATTCAAAATCAATCAATATTCGTCATAGTTCAAAGAAGTGAAATTAGTTTGAGCATAAGCTCATTTCAATCACCAAGTAATAAAAATAATCTCAATTCAGATCACAGAACAAAACATATAGAATTAACACATTTAATTCATATACTTGAAACCTTTAAAGTTTAAAATTAACTTATGTAATTCAAGTATAACAAGCTGAATTAAAATCATTTAAATACATCAATTCAGGTTCATTAAACATCACTTAAATACTCATTTTATAGCTGTTATAAAAGGGCTTAAAAGGCTTGAATAACTACTCACAAAATAGCTTTCAAAACCAACACAACCGATTCACCGTTTTGGTTCAGTTTGCACCACCACTATCCTTCCCTTTTCCAGCACCTAAAACAAGGAATTTATTTAAAAATTATCAATATTACATTCTCACATACTACCCTAACCATGTAGCCCCCACATGATATGCAAAATTTGTAAACCAATTCAAATTCATAATTCTGCCCCTTTTACTCTAAAAAGGCTGTTTCAGGCCAAACTTCCAAAAATTCCTCAAACTTGTAGAAAACTAATCTCAAGTTAAAATTTGAATCAGTATTATTTCTATATGTATAATAAATAATGTAAAAATTTTACTTCATTTGGACAAGTTTAGAGTGAGATATAAGCTACTGAACACAACCATGTCACTATATACGAACAGAGTGAGCATCAAAATATTTCTTTTTATTAGTCTAACTTTCTGACAGATTTAGCTCAACCTCAAAGAGAAAAAGTTTTATAGGACTCTCTTAAGTTTCCATAGAATCAAAGAACACTCAATTTTGAGCTCTTTAGCTAAAGTTATTATCAAAACATAGAGACTATTAAACCAGACCTCTAAAACCTGAATTCTGCATGTTATGAACCCTAATCCAAACCAACCAAAACAAGTAAATTACTTACCAATTGGATCAATAAAGCCTTTTAAGGATGATAATTTCATCCTAAAATTGCTTTATACTTCTTGATTTAGCTTGCAAAAGATCAACTTTAATTAAGGAATTTAGAATTCTCTCTACTTCTTTTCTTTTCCTTAACAATGAAGGTTGCTCTTCCTAAGTCACAAATTTGAGAAGATTCCAGATCATATTTGGATATATTAAAGGTGAAATATCCATTTTAAGCCTTAATGAAATGATTTTCTTATTTATTAAACCTCAAGCTTTCAATTGTGCATTTTAGCACGTCTATTTGTTTCAGTTGAGTCCAAATCATCCTAAACTTTTTAAATTTCACTCTTTATTTTATTTTTAAATACTAATCCCTTTTATTCTCATAATTTTACTAATTTTGAGTTACATCAAAATTCAAAAATTCTCGCACTTTGATCGAGCACAAGTCACGGCTTAACCCGATACACTAGCCTAACCATGTATACTAGCTTATACTTAAACTCAACCAATATATTTATAAATACAATGTAATATGTATGAAAATGTACCTATAGTAGAGTACTGGTGTGACAAGCACTATCAGAATAGGATCTCGGCTCTGAGCTGCCTTGATCCTATCCCTCAACACTGATTTGATTCTAAATTGAGCTAGCAATCCATCTGATATGCTTATCTTCATCATCAATCCTTGATCCATTAACTTATGCATCTCTTGGATCAAAGGTCTTCTTTCCACACTAATGTGAGCAAGACTACCCGAGGACTTTCTACTCAAGGCGTTTGCTACCACATTAGCCTTGCCCGGGTGGTACAAAATATCACAATCATAATCCTTCAAAAGTTTTAGCCATCTTCTTTGTCTAAGATTAAGATCACTCTGCTAGAAAATATACTTCGGACTTTTGTGATCATTGTAAATTTCTCATGTCACCCCATACAGATAATGCCTCCAACCAAAGGTACGTGACCGACACTAGGGAATGGGGATACATAAAGTAACCGAAGCTCGTAGCAAGGCTTAAAAATTTTTGCGGAATAAAACGATACTCTTAACAATAAATTATAATAAATGCACAATATTAAAAGCATAAAACAATATTCTTTAAATACAATATTTAAGTCAAGTATAATCAGAATACTGATAATACATATTTGAATTTACTACTGCGGTGTCTAGAATTTTAGTTACACAGTACAAAATCAAATTAACATACATAATGCAGCCGGTCAAAACGAACTCGGCGCAAATGGGGAACACTAGTAGATAGACTATGAGGTCCTGAAAAAAAATAAATTGAGGGGAATCAGACCTCACTAAGAGAATCAATTTTGTAAAATGCATGCTGGTTTTAAAACCATTTGTTAAAACCCCTTTTTAATATAAAATAGAATAAAATAATTATAATTATTAAAATCATTTACTTTTCTCGATAATATTTATATAAAGTCTCTTTAAAACTTCTTAAATCAATTTAATATGAAATTCTCGTATAAAATATTTAAAATATTTATTTTGGTGGAAAACCTAGTAGAACACCTAAACCATTATTCTACTAGCCTTTCGGCTCTCTTTAATCCAAGTGACTGCTGTCCCGAGAGCAATGCATTAACCGAGGTACTGTCACAGTCATTTCACTTATTCCATATTGATGTCTCGAGAGCAAGCTCAACCGAGTTACATCCTTTTTCTTTACCAGCCCGAGAGCACTAGCTTCACCGAGCTCTAACTATTTACATTTTAATAACATACTGAGATCTTACTTGTGCACACGTCGTTCTAGTGATACCCACTAGGTAGCACGTTCTACTATTATCTCCAAATCAATTCGAATTATAAATAATTAAATAGAATAAATAAATCATTAAATAATGAATAAATAAACAATTAAATCAATAAATAAAACATAACGATTAATTTTTCTTTTAAACATGCTTTATTTTTAATTGCTAGAAAATACACTTAAACACACACAAAACACATCTCATAAAATTAACTCACAGGTTGAGTGTGCCGGGCGACACATTCTCTGTTGCCCTAGTGCTACAGCTCGTGCCTCGGAATTCTCTAAAATAAATAATATTTATTTAAAATATGCCTGTATGATAAATAATTAAATTCATGAAATTCTCAAAAATTAATAAAATCATGAAATGAAGGAATTGACTCGATTTAAGACACAACTCATCTAAAACTAGAATTTCAACATAGGCCGATGTCACACTTTACGAGAAATCTATCAAAAATTTGGCAGAATCTCCTCTGTAAAACAGACATCTCTCTACTAAAAGTAGAGTCGTTCCTGCATGAAAACACACTTCGAATATTTCACAACACCAAATCTTAGGTTGATCCCTCGAACTACACTAAATGCCCAGCCGAGAGCCAATTTCTCAACAATCAATTAAATAATATAATTTTCAATAAATTACCAAAAATCATAAAATCTCATTTAAATACCACAATTCAATTTATTTCCACAATAAAACATAAAATATATTTGTTTTCAAATACATAGTAATATATTTATTTAAATTTTTATTAATAGACATATATAATTCAAATCTTACAATTAAATTAACATTAATCGCAAATAACCATTTAAATTACTTAAATACGTTATAAAGTTAGAAAATAACTCATTTAGGCTTAAAATAATAAATAAACTTATTATTCATATATTTTTTCAAAAATTACTAATAATTAGCTAAAAATAAGAAATTATTCATAAAATATATTTTTACACTATTTATTACTCAAATACTATCTAAAATATATTAATTAATAATAATTTCAACTAAAATATAAAATTTACTAATTGATACTAATTTTTCCAAAAATTTATTTTTCACATAAACATTAAAAAATTTATAATAAAAATTTCATACATAATTTTAATATACTTTCTTCACTAAATTTGCTCAAAATAATCAGTAAAATTTATTAAAAATATAACTTTCCCGAGCCCAGAACGGTACTAGATCAGTAACTCCGAGCATCAGAATAGTGCAATTTCAAAAATAATTTCAGAAAAATAAATAAAAACTATCAATGGATAGCTCACAACCTCAACATCAAATAATCCTAAAGAACCTATACCTATTAAATTCATTTTCAAGCTCAAACTAACAAATTAACCTAAAAAATGTATAATTGAAAAATCCAAATTTGAGGTTGTTAACTAAGTTAATTCCTTAAACAAAGAAGGAGTCCAAGTTATATTAGGATTTTGTATCTTCCTATTTAATGCTAGATTAATAGGAAATTTTTATATTTTATATTTTATATTTTCTTATATTTGTCCTAATTTTGAAGGAATCCTTCTTTGTTAAGGATTTTCCTTTATAGGAGTCTTTAAGAATAAATAAGAAACCTTTTCCTTTAAGGATTAGAGTTATTACATGCCTATATAAAGGCCACCAATATGTAAAACGAATTGGGAGAGATTATTATCAATACTATTGAGTTATTTAGCAAGGTTTTCTTTGCTTTCTTGTGTTCTTTATAGAATACAAACTCTTGACTTATCAAAGGAGTGATCAACCTTTGTGGCGTCTTCAAGATTGGGGTTTTAAAGACTTAGTTTCTTTAGGGTTCTAATCTGATGAATCATAACTTGTATTCTAGTCTCCTAGGGCGCGCATAACAAATTGATTAAGGGTTCCTAGGGCAGGTCGTCTAGTGGGTTCTTATCAACGAAGCTTTTGAGCCTAACTTCGCCGGCTAGAGACGCCAGAATCGTCACCAGCCAAAGAAGAGGAAGCCGACCAAACGAGAAGAAACTGGGAAGGAAAGAAGGAGAAAGCGGCTGGCAGCGAGCTGGGGGGCGGCAGGGCTGGTGGCGCGACGGTGAGGAGCAATGGGCGGTGTTTGGCGATGGCGGCGAGGCATGGCAGTGGTCATCCGTCGAAAATGGCAGAGAGAAAGAAGAAGATGAAGATGAAGAAGAAGAAGAAAAAGAAAAGGGAAATAATAATTTTTTTTTATGTTGTCCTTTTTTTATTTTTTTAAAATAATAATAATAAAATACTAATACAAATATCAAATTAAATCTCAACACTAAAATACAAATTTAATTTCACTAAATAATAATTTGAATATTAATAAAATATTTATTAACACTGCAAGTCTCAGAAATATATTTTATAATTTTAAAAATAATTCGGGTGTTTACAAATGTCAACAAGATTTATCATTCTAGAATGTTAGAATATATATTTAGGATCGTGAATATGCAATTGGAGCCTTGGATAACATGTTTGTAACCTTTTGAGTACAAATTTGCTCGCATGCACGTTTTGCATTCAAAGATGCGCAATAATGTAAAGTTTGTGCATTTAAGAATGTCAACAAGATTTATCATTCTGGAATATTAGTATACATATTCAAGATTATGACTATATGTTTGTAACCTTTTTTGCACAAATTTCCACTCGTGCACATTTTGTGTTCAAAGATGCCCAATAACATAAAATTTGTGCATTTAACAATTTCAACAAGATTTTGTCATTCTAGAATGTTAGAATATATATTCAGGATCTCGAATATGCAATTGGAGCCTTGGAAAACACGTTTGCAACCTTTTGTGCACAAACTCGTGCACGTTTTGCGTTCAAAGATGTGCAATAATGTACAATTTGTGTATTTAATAATGTCAACAAGTTTTATCATTCTAGAATGTTATAATATATTTTATGATCATGAATATGCATTTGGAGCATTGGATAACATGTTTGTAACCTTTTGTCCACAAATTTGCATGCGTGCACGTTTTGCATTCAAAGATGCGCAATAATGTAAAATTTATGCATTTATGAATGTCAACAAGATTTATCAGTATGGAATATTAGAATATATATTTAGGAATATGAATATTCAATTTGAACCTTGGATAACATGTTTGTAATCTTTTGTGCACAAATTTGCACCCGTGCACGTTTTGTATTCAAAGATGCGCAATAACGTAAACTTTGTTCATTTAAGAATATAAATTTTATTTATCATTTTGTAATGTTAGAATATATATTTAGGATTGTGAATATTTAATTTGGAGCCTTGGACATCATGTTTATAACCTTTTTTCCACAAATTTGCACGAGTGCACGTTATGCATTCAAAGATGCGCAATAATGTAAAATTTATGCATTTAAGAATGTCAACAAGATTTATCATTTTGTAATGTTAGAATATATATTTATAATTGTGAATATGCAATTGGAGTCTTGGATATAATGTTTGTAACCTTTTGTGCATGAATTTCCACTCATGCACGTTTTGCGTTCAAAGATGCGCAATAATGTAAAATTTGTGCATTTAATAATGTCAACAAGATTTTGTCATTCTGGAATGTTAGAATAAATATTCAAGATCAAGAATATGCAATTGGAGCCTTGGATAACATGTTTGCAACCTTTTGTGCACAAATTTCCACTCGTGCACATTTTGCGTTCAAGGATGCACAATAATGTAAAATTTGTGCATTTAAAACTGTCAACAACATTTATCTGTATGGAATGTTAGAATATATATTTAGGATCATGAATATGCAATTGGAGCCTTGGATAACATGTTTGCAACCTTTTGTGTACGAATTTTCACTCGTGCACGTTTTACTTTCAAAATGCGCGCTAATGTAAAATTTGTGCATTTAATAATGTCAACAAGACTTATCATTCTGGAATATTAGAATATATATTGATATGGAACCTCCAAGAATAAGCATGAGAACCCCTTTATATATACGAACCCCCAACACATGAACTTGAAAACACCAATGCTCAATTCAACAATAACCCCTAAGAAAAGGCTAGAAATCATATTACTTAGATGATCAAAGAATTAGAATAAAGAAAACTTTTTTTTGAATTCCAATTTTGAAACACTCCACAAGAAGGTGATCAATCTACTTGAATGTTCCTTAAAACATGTATTCTATGCAAGAACACAAAAATAAAAGCAAAACAACCTTTAGGTTTCTTAAAACTTCAATTCTGAATTATCATAATCTCCTAAGTTACATAAAATAAAACCTTTATATAGACTTAAAGAAATCCTAAATAAAACCTAATTAATATCCTAACTAAACAAGAAAATAAAATCCTTCTTAAATAAGCAAATATAATTATACCTAAATAAGAAAATATAATCCTAGTTAAATTCGGATTTACAGATGCAGCACATTGTAGCACACTTTTCACCACTATGAAGGCCGAATTAATGCAAGCCCAAAACATAAAAGTTATATCCCATGACATAATCTTTCAGATGAATCTTGAAAAACTCCATTTGGATCTTTATTGAGAGAGATACGGTCCATTTACTGCCGTATGTGCAGTCTGCCCAGTTCTATAAGCGACCTGATAATCTTTTATAATTTTAGTCCATGAATAAGATCGAATCAGACCCAACTTTCTTCACTAAAAGTATAGATATTTCTCTTATTTTTCCAGCACATCTTGAATTAACTCAATCTAATTTCTGTAGAGAAACTTATAACCAAAATACTAAAATAGGCTACCAAAAGATGAATTAAAAATTAAATCTAGGTTCACATGAGGATCATATCATTCCCTCCCTCTTGAAGATGATTTGTCCTTGAATAATAACCATATTCTAAAATTCATAAAGTGATAAATCCTCCAGGGTCAAACATAAACTCCTTGGTTGAGAACCACTTCTTTAAAGTAATGATCCACATAAACAACTTTAAAACAACTTGAACTTGGTTGCCCATTCGAAACATAGAAACTTGTGGCTTCCTTCTAAACTTAAAACAAGAATGTCTTAAGTTCTTCTTGCAACGAGCGAAGACTCCATGGATTCTCTTGTTGGCATAAGGTACTTCAACCACATCATTAAATGGATCTTGATATGGTTTAAAGCTCTGTAAAACAACATTCATAACACTAGAAAAAGAAAGATTAAAGTTGTTAGTATAATCATAATGAATCACTAACTCATTATCCTTTTTTATGCTCTCAATCTCTAGCTTTTTCTCTTCACTCATGACTTGCTTAATTTCACTCACCAAGTGTTTCCCATTTTCCTCACTTTTCTCACTCAATTCATTTTTCACACTCAGCTCACTTTCTTCTTTTCTCTCAACTTCATCAGTTTCCCTCCCCAAAGTATTCCAAAATGAAGATGGAAACTCTTCACTTTGTTGAGTAATGCATGGGTCTTCAAAAGTTGCCTTCGATGGTGAGGTTTCAACATGGCACTCCTCCTCCTTACTTTTCACTTCAACTTGTTGCTCAACAACTTCAATGACTTTAACACTTTCATTTTGTTTGGATTCACACACTATTATTTTCTCAAAAACACTCACTATCTTTTCATACTCCTAAGCATATTTAATTATTTCCTTCAAAGATATGGAAGGTTTAAATTGTACATCCATCTCCAATCTCTTAGCAATCTCACGCTTAAGCCCACTAATGAATTTTGTAACCTGCCACCTTTCGAAACCACCTATATCACTTACTATTACAAATAACTTAAACTTCTTAATATATTCATTAACACACATTTTATCACATTATTTAATCCTCTATAATTTAACATAGCATTTATCCCTAACATCTTGAGGAATAAAATGTCTAGTCATATACCTTTTCATTACTTCCCAATGTCTAACCTCATTATACCCATTCATTCTCCGCAACGACATCAAATCTTCCCACCATATAGCAACATAACTAAAAAATTTACGAGAAGCAATTCTGCACTTTTAGGAATCAAAATAATTAAGAGAATCAAATATCTTCTCCATTTTGCACACCCATTTCAAGTAAACATAAGGATCGTTTGTACCATGAAAACAAGGAAAATTCATAATGTCAATTAGTTTTGACATTGCTGTAAAAGAATGTTAGAAAAAAATAACGAAAAAAATAACAAAAGGACCTCACAAGCCCTCCCTCACGTGTTTGCACTCAAATGATGGGGTCGGTCACTCATGTTTAACTCAAACAGAAATTTCACTCACGACTTCCTCACACCACTCTAGCTAATTTCTTTTTTGTTCTTAGGTGAATCACACTTTTAGAACAATTCACATAGCTAGCAACTTGCAATGTGTAGAATTCCAAAACTAAAATTTGCAGAACAAGTTTGAAGAAATTCAGGCATAAGAAGAAAAAAATAATAAATAAGAGCCAATAAATTAAGAAAAATCAAATAGATGCAAAGAACATGTGAAAGAAATACAAAAATCTTCTAGAATAGGAAAGAAAACGAATGTAGAATGTATTTTAAAGAGAAAGTCCAAATCTGCCTCAATAAGGAATTTCCTTAATGAGCAAGTATTGGAATGATATGCAAAAAGTCAAAACCAAATAAGATTAGGAAAACCTAAATCAAACCTTGAATAAGCAATATTCCTTAATGAGCAAGGATTGTAATGACATGCAAAATACTTAATGAGCAAGGAAAGAAAAAATATGCAAATCAGACCTCTTAATAATCCTTAATGAGCAAGGAAAGCAAAGATATTCAAATCACACCTGACTAGGATATTGCTCAATCAAAAATTCGAATTTCATTTTTTTTGTATATACGAATTTCTGTCATTTTTTTTAATTTTTTTAACCTTCACTACGAATGTAAAGACAATTCAGATTTGCAAGACAATTATTTAATCAAAGAAAACAAGAAAAATGCGACGAATGAGAACAAAGAACAAAGAACAAGAACAAGAACAAAGTTTTAAAGAACAAAAAAAAAAATCGCAAGAAATCATAATTAAAGAACACAAATAATAAAAGATAAAACATGATCTAGAGCCAAAGCTCTGATAGCAAATGATATGGAACCTCCAAGAATAGGCGTGAGAACCCCTTTATATATACGGACCCCAACACATTAACTTGAAAACTCCAATACTCAATTCAGCAACAACCCCTAAGAAAAGGCTAGAAATCAGATTACTTAGATGATCAAAGAATTAGAATAAAGGAAACTTGTTTCTAAATTCCAATTTCAAAACACTCCACAAGAAGGTGATCAATCTACTTGAATATTCCTTAAAACATGTATTTTACGCAAGAACAGAAAGATAAAAGCAAAACACCCTTTAGGTTTCTTAAAACTTCAATTCTGAATTATCATAATCTCCTAAGTTACATAAAATAAAACCTTTATATAGACTTAAAGAAACCCTAAATAAAACCTAATTAATATCCTAACTAAACAAAAAAACAAAATCCTTCTTAAATAAGAAAATATAATTCTACCTAAACAAGAAAATATAATCCTAGTTAAATTCGGATTTACAGATGCAGCACATTGTAGCGCATTTTTCACCATGATGAAGGCTGAATTGATGCAAACCCAAAACATAAAAGTTATATCCCATGATGTAACTTTCAGATGAATCTTGAAACACTCCATTTGGATCTATATTGAGAGAGATACGGCCCATTTACTGCCGTAGGTGCAGTCTGCCTAGTTCTGTATGCGACCTGATAATCTTTTATAATTTTAGTCCATGAATAAGATCGAATCAGACCCAACTATCTTCACCAAAAGTATAGATATTTATCTTATCTTTCCAACCCATCTTGAATTAACTCAATCCTATTTCTGTAGAGAAACTTATAACCAAAATACTAAAATAGGCTACCAAAAGATGAATTAAAAATTAAATCTAGGTTCACATGAGGATCCTATCATATATTTCAGATCTTGAATATACAATTGGAGCCTAGGATAACATGTTTGTAACATTTTGTGCACAAATTTGCACTCGTGCACGTTTTGCATTCAAAGATGCACAATATTGTAAAATTTATGCATTTAATAATGCTAATAAGATCAATCATTCTAGAATGTTACAATATTTATTTATAATCATGAATATGCAATTAGAGCCTTGGATAACATGCTTGTAACCTTTTGTGCACAAATTTGCATGCGTGCATGTTTTACATTCAAAGATGCGCAATAATGTAAAATTTGTGCATTTAAAAATGTCAACAAGATTTATCATTCTGAAATATTAGAATATATATTTAGGATTGTGAATATGCAATTAGAGCCTTGGATAACATGCTTGTAACCTTTTGTGCACACGAATTTCCACTCGTGCGTGTTTTGCGTTCAAAGATGCACAATAATGTAAAAATTGTGCATTTAAGAATGTAAAATAGATTTATCATTCTGGAATGTTAGAATATAAATATAGGATCATGAATATGCAATTGGAGCCTTGGATAACATGTTCGTAACCTTTTGTACACAAGTTTGCACGCGCGTATGTTTTACATTCAAGGATGCGCAATAATGTAAAATTTGTGCATTTAAGCATGTCAACAATATTTATCATTCTATAATGTTATAATATATATTTAGGATTGCGAATATGCAATTGGAGCCTTTTATAACATGTTTGTAACCTTTTGTGCTCAAATTTGCACTCGTGCACGTTTTGCATTCAAAGATGTGCAATAATGTAAAATTTATGCATTTAAGAATGTCAACAAAATTTATCATTCTGGAATATTAGAATATAAAATTAATATCATAAATATGCAATTGGAGCCTTGGAAAACATGTTTGTAGCTTTTTGTGTACAAATTTGCACTCATGCATGTTTTGCTTTCAAAGATGCACAATAATGTAAAATTTGTGCATTTGAGAATGTCAGCAAGATTTATCATTCTGGAATGTTATAATATATATTTAGGATCATAAATATGCAATTGGAGCCTTGGAAAACATGTTTGTAGCCTTTTGTGCACAAATTTGCACTCGTGCATGTTTTGCGTTCAAATATGCGTAATAATGTAAAATTTGTGCATCTAAAAATGTCAACAAGATTTATCTTTTTGGAATTTTAGAATATATATTTAGGATCTTGATTATGAAATTGGAACCTTGGATAACATGCTTGCAACCTTTTGTGCATAAATTTCCACTCGTGCACATTTTGCTTTTAAAGATGTGTAATAATGTAAAATTTGTGCATTTACTGCTGTCAACAAGATTTATCATTCTAGAATGTTAGAATATATATTTAGAATCAATAATATGCAATTGGAGCCTTGGATATCGAGTTTGTAACATTTTGTGCATAAATTTGCGGTCCTGCACATTTTGCATTCAAAGATGCACAATACTATAAAATTTGTGCCTTTAATAATGTCAATAAGATTTATCATTCTGGAATATTTGAATATATATTTAGGATCATGAATATGCAATTGGAGCCTTGGATAACATGTTTGTAACCTTTTGTGCACGAATTTCCACTCGTGCGCGTTTTCTGTTCAAAGATGCGCAATAATGTAAAAATTGTGCATTTAAGAATGTAAACAAGATTTATCTTTCTAAAATGTTAGAATATATATTTAGGATCATGAATATGTAATTGAAGCCTTGGATAACATGTTTGTAACCTTTTGTTCATAAATTTGCATGCACGCACATTTTGCATTCAAAGATGCTCAATAATGTGAAATTTGTGCATTTGATAATGTCAACAAGATTTATCATTCTGGAATGTTAGAATATTTATATTTAGGATAATTAATATGCAATTGGAGCCTTGGATAACATGTTTGTAACCTTTTGTATACGAATTTCCACTTGTGCACGTTTTGAGTAAAAAGATGCGCAATAATGTAAAATTTGTGCATTTAATAATGTCAACAAGATTTTGTCATTCTAAAATGTTAGAATATATATTCAGGATCGTGAATATGCAATTGGAGACTTGGATAACTTGTTTGCAACCTTTTGTGCACAAATTTCCTCTCGTGCATGTTTTGCGTTCAAAGATGTGCAATAATGTAAAATTTGTGCCTTTAATGATGTCAACAAGATTTATCATTTTGGAATGTTATAATATATATTTAGGATTGTGACTATGCAATTGAAGGCTTGGATAACATGTTTGCAACCTTTTGTGCAGAAATTTTTACTCGTGCATGTTTTGCCTTCAAAGATGCCTAATAATGTAAAATTTGTGCAGTTAATAATGTCAATAAGATTTATCATTCTGGAATGTTATAATATATATTTAGGATCATGAATATTCAATTGGAGCCTTGGATAACATGTTTGTAACATTTTGTGCACAAATTTGCACTCGTGCACATTTTGCGTTCAAAGATGCGCAATGCTGTAAAATTTGTGCATTTAATAATGTCAATAAGATTTATCATTATGGAATGTTAGAATATATATTTATGATTGTGAATATGCAATTGGAGCCTTGGATAACTTGCTTGTAACCTTTTATGCACAAATTTGCTCACGTGCATGTTTTGCTTTCAAAGATGCGCAATGACGTAAAATTTGTGCATTTAAGAATGTCAATAAGATTTATCATTCTCAAATTTTAGAATATATATTTTGGATCATGAATATGCAATTGGAGTCTTGGATAACACGTTTGTAACCTTTTGTGCACAAATTTCTACTCGTGCGCGTTTTCCGTTCGAAGATGCACAATAGTGTAAAAATTGTGCATTTAAGAATGTTAACAAGATTTATCATTTTGGAATGTTAGAATATATATTTAGGATCATGAATATGCAACTGGAACCTTAGATAATATGTTTTTAACCTTTCGTACCCAAATTTGCACGTTATGCGTTCAAAGCTGCCCAATAATGTAAAATTTGTGTATTTAAAAATGTCAACAAGATTCATCAGCTTGGAATGTTATTTATTTAGGATCGCGAATATGCTCATGGAGCCTTGGATGACATATTTGTAACATTTTGTGCACAAATTTTCATTTGTGCACGTTTTGCATTCAAAGATGCGCAATAATGTAAAATTTGTGCATTAAATAATGTTAACAAGATGAATCATTCTAGAGTGATAGAATAGCCTTTTGTGCACTAATTTGCACTGTGCACGTTTTGCGATCAAAGATGCGCAATAATGTAAAATTTGTGCATTTAATAATGTCAACAAGATTTATCTCTTTGGAATACTAGAATATATATTTAGGATCTTGAATATGCAATTGGAGATTTGGATAACATGTTTGTAACCTTTTGTACACAAATTTGCACACATGCACGTTTTGCATTCAAAGATGTGTAATAGTGTAAAATTTGTGCATTTAAGAACGTAAACAAGATTTATTATTCTTTAGTGTTAGAATATATATCTAGGATCATGAATATACAATTGGAGTCTTGGATAACATGTTTGTAACCTTTTGTACACAAATTTGCAGGCGTGCATGTTTTGCATTCACAGATGAGCAATAATGTAAAATTTGTGCATTTAAGAATTTCCATAAGATTTTTCATTCTAGAATGTTATAATATATATTTAGGATCGTGAATATGCAATTGGAGCCTTGGATAACATATTTGTAACCTTTTGTGATCAAATTTGCACTCGTGCACGTTTTGCGTTCAAAGATGCACACTAATGTAAAATTTGTGCATTTAAGAATGTAAACAAGATTTATCATTTTTGAATGTTAGAATATATATTTAGGACTGTGAATATGTTATTGGTGCCTTGGATAACATGTTTGTAGCCTTTTCTGCTCAAATTTGCACGCGTGCACGTTTTGCATTTAAAGATGTGCAATAATGTAAAATTTGTGCATTTAAGAATGTAAAAAAGATTTATCATTCTGGAATTTTTGAATATATATATTTAGGATCATGAATATGCAATTGGAGCCTTGGATAACATGTTTGTAACCTTTTGTGCACAAATTTGCATGCGTCCACTTTTTGCATTCAAAGATGCGCTATAAAGTAAAATTTGTGCATTTAAGAATGCAAATAAGATTTATCAGTTTGGAATATTAGAATATATATTTAGGATTGTGAATATGCAATTGGAGCCTTGGATAATATGTTTGTAACCTTTTGTGCACAAATTTGCATTCGTGCACGTTTTGCGTTCAAAGATGCACAATAATGTAAAATTTGTTCATTTAAAATGTCAATAAGATTTATCATTGTGGAATGTTAGAATATATATTTTGGATCATGAATATGCAATTGGAGCCTTGGATAACATCTTTGTAACCTTTTGTTCACAAATTTGCACGCAGGCACGTTTTGCATTCAAAGATGCGCAATAATGTAAAATTTGTGAATTTGAGAATGTGAACACGATTTATCATTTTTTAATGTTAGAATATATATTTAGAATCATGAATATGCAATTGGAGCCTTGGATAACATGTTTGTAACCTTTTGTGCACAAATTTGCACGCGTGTATGTTTTGCATTCAAAGATGTGCTATAATGTAAAATTTGTGCATTTAAGAATGTAAACAAGATTTATCATTATGGAATGTTAGAATATATATTTAGGATCATGAATATGCAATTGGAGCCTTGGATAACATGTTTGTAACCTTTTGTGCACAAATTTGCATTCGTGCACGTTTTGCATTCAAAGATGAGCAATAATGTAAAATTTGTGCATTTAATAATGTCAACAAGATTTGGTCTTTCTGGAATGTAAGAATAAATATTTAGGATCTTGAATATGCAATTGGAATCTTGGATAACATGTTTGCAACCTTTTGTGCACAAATTTCCAGTCGTGCACGTTTTGCGTTCAAAGATACGCAATAATGTAGAATTTATGCATTTAATAATGTTAACAAGATGTATTATTCTTGAATTTTAGAATATATATTTAGGATCATTAATATGCAATTGAAACCTTGGATAACATGTTTGTAACCTTTTGTGTACAAATTTGAACGCGTGCACGTTTTGCATTCAAAGATGCGCAATAATGTAAAATTTGTGCATTTGAGTATGTCAACAAGATTTTTCATTCTAGAATATTACAATATATATTCAGGATTTTGAATATGCAATTGGAGCCTTGGATAACATGTTTGTAACCTTTTGTGCACAAATTAAAAATTTGTGCATTTATGAATGTCAACAAGATTTATCATTATAGAATGTTAGAATATATATTTGGGATCATAAATATGCATTTAGAACCTTGGATAACATGTTTGTAACATTTTTTGCACAAATTTGCTCTCATGCAAGTTTTGCATTCAAAGATTACAATAATGTAAAATTTGTGCATTTAAGAATGTGAACAAGATTTGTCATACTGGAATGTTAGAAAATATGTTTAAGATTGTGAATATGAAATTGGAGCCTTGGATAACATGTTTGTAACCTTTTGTGTGCAAATTTGCATGCGTGCACGTTTTGCATTCAAAGATGCGCAATAATGTAAAATTTGTGCATTTAAGAATGTCAACAAGATTTACCTTTCTAGATTATTAGAATACATATTCAGGATTGTAAATATGCAATTGGAGCCTTGGATAAGATGTTTGTTGTTAGTATAGATGTGCCCTAGTCCAATTTTGTAATGTATAACGACATTGTAAATTATCCCTAGGGCAATATAATATTCATTTAAATAAATTATTTATTTATTTAAGTATTTACCCTTTAGCATTATGTTAAATAAATTTATTATCAAGAGTTGATAATTTGAGTGACAAATTTATTTAGTACATATGCTATAAATTGTTCATAGTCTATTAATTAATATTTGGGTAATATTAATTAGACTATCACCTCTGTCTATTTTCCTTGATTAGTATGTGATGCTAATAGTGGGAGGTAGCGAGTCTCATGCTACTTGATATGAGATATCA